>VWYE01010550.1:28988-136259 GCA_013398995.1 Alaudala cheleensis | reverse complement strand
CCCCCCCCCCCCTTCCCTTTTTTGTATTACTCTCCTTCCAATTTTGGTTCATTCTGTGTCAAAGGATAAGGTTTAGGAGTGAAGGAGGCTCCAAAATCCCTTTTCGTGGGGTAGCAAGCAAACATAGTAGGTAATATGCTGCTTAAGAGTCTTGATTCTAAACCCAGTTAATTTTAATTTCTAAAAGCAATTTCAGTATTCCTATCTGGAAGTATGAAAGTGAAGTTTGTTTGGGAGATTTGTTTAATTTCTTAGCTTGTCAAAAAAGACAGCTACTTGGGTTGTTTAGGGCAGACACCCATTGTGGTGCTGTTTTGTCTTCTCACAGATTGAGGTAGCTAAGAAGGCATCCTTTCATGGTAAGGGTTCCTTAATTTTTTTTTTTAATTAGTGCAGGAGTTTAATGTACTTTTGAATTGTTCAACAAAAATTTAAAAATGAGAGAATATATTTATTTAGACATCATAGCTTTCAGGAGTGGTCCAAAAGAGTAGTGTGTTGAGAGCATGGTATATAGATAGGTGGGTATCTGCTTCTAGAGGATGTTACATCTTACATTGCTGAGATAGTGGTGGTGACATTCTCAAAGCAAAGATCAAATGACCCAGTGGTATGCTGAGTTTTCTACAGCTATTTCATATTGCTAAGGAGGAAACTTAGGGTTTTGGAGTTCTCACAATCTGCAGGATGCTGCTGTGTAAGAGCTCTTGCTGCCAAACTTAGAGTGGTTACATAAGGTAGAATCCTATTGATTCTGGGGGAGGGTGGTGGGCAGAGATTTCTTCAGAATAGACTTTCTTAGAACAGATACTGCAGAGGCAGAACTGTAGCAAGAAATCTAGGTCTCTTCCCGGTGTGTTTTGAAGAAACTTTTGCACAGACAATTGATTTGTAACTTGCCAAAATTTCTTTACTCAGCTGGCTATCAGTGATAAGTATTCTTTGTATTCTGTGACTTGCAGAGGCAAACAGAAAGGTGTAAAACAAAAACATGCTTAAATGAAGCTCATAACTGCAGACATGAAGAGCTTCTCTTCCTGCATTTTTACATATCTTTGGGCTTGCAACCTGTGGCCAGCAGATATTTCCATGAGGCTATTCTAACCTCTTTGGTAATTTTAGATGTTGTAGGTTAAATGTTTTAGATGTTTTGGTAGGTTAAATTTATGTCAAAGGCCCATCAAGTCCAGCTTGTACTAGTAACTACAGAGTAAGTTCCAGTCCTGTTGTCTGTCCTGCTTACAAGAGTAAGAACAGACTTATATCAGTCTCTGTTTAGCTTCTCTGCAACAGATGATATGGTATGAAGGAAAGATGGCAAGTGGGGTGGGAGAGCGGTAACTCTTTTTTTGGGAAATGTTTGCTTCATTTCATTTAACTTCCTGTGGGAGAAATAAAGGCCCTCTTCTTCCTCTTGTTTAGTTGTAGGAGAAAATACAGCGTGGGGCTAACAAGCAATATAAAAAACAACATACAGTATGGGGCATATTTTTTGTAGCATCTTTGCTTGCTTTTTGAAATTTGTCAAGCAGTGTATTAACTTTACTGTTTTTTCTGGTGTGCCAGCAATAAATTGGAACATGAGAAAGAAAAGCAATGCTTCTATAATAATAGTGGGGCATCACTAGCTTATTAAAGACATTATAGGCGTCATTTTGGTACTATTATATAAATCTAAGGATGGCACCTCATCTGTGTGATTTCCCCCTCACCACTTATTGTTCATCAGTTAAGCCTTCTTGAAAGCATCGTTAGCAGTTAATAGTTGAAGGGACAAAGCAAAGGTGAATGCTCTGAGGGTTAGGCCTTTCTACAGAGGCTCTCATGGTGGGTCTGCATTAGTTACAACCCATTTTTCATTTTCTCTGGAGCCACTCATGATAATGGTGCATTTCATGTAAACCTATAAATCTTCACTATACCCATGTTTACTTCAGGAGGAAAATTACGCACTTTGAAACTACATGACCTGCCTACTTAAAACCTGCAAGAGTGGCTGCCTTCTGGAAAGCAGAAAGTTCAGTTGGAAAAGCTGGAGAGAAAAGGGTGCATTAGGCTGAACTCAGAGATTACCTTAAAGGCAGAAGTAGTTTCCTATTTTTGCAAGAGTAGAAATAGGGATTACATTGCTCAGACTGCATGTAGAAGAAAGTTTGCATTTTGCATGCAAAGTATATTTTGGCAGTTTGGCTGAGAGAAAATGGTTGTAGAGTGTTCTCTTAAACAATTCAAGTATATGCTTCAGAAATAAGTCAGGTCTCAAGTCTCCATTTTTATTTTGAGTAAGGCAAATAACAGGAGTGGCATTATGAAAACTCCATAAGGCATTTAGAGGTCTTTTGAAAAAAGCTTTGAAAACTTAAGGCTTGGACTTGTCTAGGAAATTTGAGCTACATTTGTTTAAATAAAAGAATATGCATTAAGTAAAAATAAAACTCACCTCAGAACAGAAATTCATGAAGTGCTGCCCCACCAAAGACTCTTCAGTTATTGTTGGGTTGTAAATATTAAAGTCATGTTCTTTATCTGTTCAGATATGTAATCATTCCTCTCGTTAACTAAAAATAGCTAATGTTAGGATCAGTTGAATTCAGAAAGCCTGAACAAACTGAGGCAAGCAGAAAGGTAATTTACTATTAGGTATGCAAGAGCCTAAGTATCCAGAGGTAGGTTCAAATCAAGTGACCAATATATTGAAAATTGGTATAGTGTAAATAGAACTGAATGGGTAGGTGTTTTCATTACTGGAAAAGAAAATGTTGTGATTTCTGGAGATAATTAACTAGACCTCAGAATATTTGACGATGGCAGTTTTTTTGTAATCAGATGTGTCTTCCATGAACTATATACACCAGAAGTATGTAAGCTTTGACCCTCTTCAGCAACTAAAAATTATGAATAGCTTTATATTATCAGCTCTAGACTATACAGAGGGATGTGGCTGAGTTAATGTATGGCTGGATTCATGTAACCTGTGTCATTAGGAATTAAACGCTTTTCTTCTTCCTCTACATGTTTGATATCCCACCTGTTCCCTGTAGAGAATGTGGACATGAGGTTTCCTTGGAATGAGGTTTGAGCTATCCCAAACTGGGCCTCAGGTTTTGGGCCTGTGGGAGTTGAAAAGCCTTAGTGGTGCAGTTAGAAATTAGATTAAGGTGGGTGCATTTTTTAGATAGGATAGTTAGGGTGGATTTATGGTAGCTACCTTTAATTGGAATTGTTTTGCATTCTTTTAACTCTCTGTACCAATTAGCGTGCACCTGTAACTGTAAACTATCTCAACTGTATTTAACCAGCATTTTGAGGAATAAAGGGGAGAACTCATGATGTAACCACATTGGTTAGTAGTCTGTGTTGCTCTGTCCCAGCTTCCAGAATTAATTAGTAACCCTGGCTTCGGTTCCCCATGGTTTTTTGCCTCTGAAATTTGCAGGGGGTGCTTGCAGTGGAGTGGGATGTGTATGGTAGTGTTACTCAGAGGCATTTCTTGTTTTCCTGTGACCTGCAGGACAGACTGTGCTCTTTACTGGAGAGCAAAGTGGCCTTGGGGAGCAAGGATTGCCCTGGTCCTCCTTGGCTGTGTCCTGCCCTGCAACTGCCATGCGATTGAGATGAGTGGTAAGGGAGAGAAAGTATAGCCTGACTTGTGAGCTTTCTGTTTCCTCCTTTGTCATTGATATTCAAGGCTTGCTGCAGTAACCCGATGCCCTCCTTTTACAGAAGTCACAACCTTTTCAAACCACAAAAGATCCCTTCAGACTGGGATTCCCTTGACAATCAGCTTTATAGTTTAAGCAGCTTTATGCAATACTGACAACAGTGACAGTTGAGAGAGGTAACTAGGAGACTTCTTGTATTATACATACTTGGCTTGGGAGTGTGTGCTTAAGGGCTTTAAGCTGCCTAAAAGAGTCTCTTAATCTGCCTTAATTCTTCTTATTATATTCTTTTTCTGAAGTAGGTGGAGATGCACAATCTTTCTTTTCATTTAGATTAATAGAGAAGTTCCACACCTGTCTCACTGAACATTATATTTTTATATGATATTAATGTTTTAGTAGACAGGTTTTATGGAATGTAGAAGAGGATAAACTTAGCAAAATATCTGTCCAAAAAAACTTATTTTTATGTAATTTATTTTCCCATTTGAAATTAAAGCCTTGCTTTGAATCATGAACATTTCAATGATTTTTCCATCTGGAATGTAATGGAAGATTCTGAGGTCTAGCAGTGGAGAAGAGCAACTTACTTCCTTATCTCTTATCTCTCTGTGACAGAAGCCTACTTCTTTGTCTCTGTCTAGGAATGAGCCAACTTGAAATGTTTATGTTGGTGTCAGCAGAAAACAAGCTTCCCCAAAACTACCACTTTCTTTATGCTTGTACATATGGGAAGGGAAATGTTGGAGAATCTAGGAGAGCACAGGACACTGTGTAAAGTCATGGCCTTAAGGATACCGAGGAAGTAGAGATGGATAAAGTTACTATTCTGATATTCATAAATGTTTACTGGTAGAAGTGAATTTTTTTATTATTGAGGGAGGAGAAAAGTCATGACTTGCCAAAATGTGCTTTCTAAATTTATGAATACTGAGAAAAATAGCATTCATTTCTAAATATACCATGAGTAATTATTTCCTAAGGTTATTTTGTCCTAGTTTCATGTCTATTATACAATGAGAGTGCTCTCTTGAGCTTTTACCACTTAAATTCTTTTACTTCTGAGTGTTCCTGATGGTTGTCTTTCTTTCCATATTGTTTAACTGTAATTGGTGTATAAGAAGGCTGCTTGCATAATTTTGTCCAGGCCCTCTGGCAATGGAAATGAGTAGGTACTTCCAATAAGGATATCAGTTCATAAGAATAGACATTTGACCTCCAGTTGTTCTAAAAATTATTGTCTAAATAGTACTTTTCAAATATAGGTGCAATTCTGAAGTCACTTCAGGCTGAGATATGTTTAATTATTTAAGCCTAGCGGTGAGCACTACCAGAAGCAGTGGGGAAAAGGTCACTAGAGCAAGAGCATGTCTTCTACAAAAGGCCCTGTTGTTCCTTCGGATCTGAGTGCAATAACACAGACTCTAGAAAACATTAAGAATTTAAGGTTACATGGGCTTTTTACCATTGTTAGTAATGGGACTGGAAATTGCCTTTTGTTAGTGTAATACTGTTTGAATTTTTTATATTACAAAGCAAAAGAAATGCTTTAATTATTTCCTTTTCTGAAACAAATCATTAATATGCTCCTACACTAAAAATGTTTTGAGCAAGACTACTAGTGTAATACCATAGTGGTTTGGTTTTCTTTTAATATCACATCTTAAAAGCTGTACTTGAGCCGTTGGGGTTTTTTTCCAGTTCTCAAGAGTCACAATTTTATTTTTATGGTTTGATTTTATTAGTGAGAAGGAGTTGATGTGTGGGTGATATGAGATGCAACTAATGTGTTTTGTCCTTGCTTTTGTCCCAGATTGGCAGTCTTTTGGATTCTGTTGTTTTAGTAGACAAAAGAAAATAATACACCTCAATTGTCTCATTGTCCTATCCATTAGACATAGTAATCCCTAATAGTACTGGAAATATGCACTTAAATATGCCTTTAAATCGAGGCTAGTGCTCTGGCCCTTTTGGAGGGAGCACGCTCTTTTTCTGTGCTTGTTGACATTAACAAAGTTCAGGTAGGTATGGTCAGAAAAAATAGTCTTATTTGCCCGGCAATGGGTGTATGCAGCTACTGTGGTGATCTGTCTTACTTGCTTTTGCTTTCTCTGTGACCAGTTTTCCTGTAGGGTAAGGAGTGTATAGATTTATGTACTGTACAGACTACTAAAACTGCTATTGAGCGATTGCATTATTCTGGTAAATTGCTCCCCCACTGCATGGTTACTACCCCTCAGGACAAAAATGAGAAGCTTCTCTGCCACCACCTTGTGTCCTTCTGATACCCATGCTCTTTCTAAATAACTTGCTTTCTCTGCATTACAAATATCTTTAATGGCATTTCATTATACATATGATGCCCCCAGTTTCAACAAATGAGGAAACACTTTTACTTGCTTAGACTTTCAATTTCTACTTGCAGGCACTCAGCAAGCAGTAATTTTTTTTGAATTTGTTGTTGAATAGCTGATCAAATGCAGTCATTTTGTGAGATAAAGCAGTACTTCCCTTTAAAGATCATAGTATTTAAATTGGCAGGACTAGAACAAACTGGGATGCCCAAGCAATGCGTTATTGTAAGGGTCAAGACTGTGCTTCAGATATTTAATCTTTTGCCACCTGTGACCTTTAGTGCCAAAATTATTCTATTAGGTAGCTCATCCCCAGGCAGGACTGAGGATCAGAACACCAGTGTTGCCTTGCTGCTGCCTTTTGCATTACCTTCATTGGCCAAGTAGGTTTAAAACTGCATTGCAGTGGTGCAGGACAGATGGAGAAATGCATCACGTTGGAGATACCTGCAACGAGCCCTAGCTGGGACTGAAGCAACTCCTATTCACATGGGATAAGGACAATAAAAGTGGATCATCATGTCAGGGTAGTGGGCAGCTTTTGTGTCGTTAGCAAGGTTACTTTTGGCCTTGTTTATAAATATTGCCGTAGTCAATTCATTCTTGTTCTTTGCTTGCTTGCATGACCTTTGCTGTTAAGGATGGAGACAAAATATGCAAACAACTTCTGACTCATTCCCTTCTACACCAGCTCAAGAAAAATTAGAGAAGGATTAGGCAAGAGCTGAGTCACTAAATCAACCATGAAGTTCTGACTTGCTGTATTGGAGGCTGTGTCTCCCTTTCCATTGTTTTGTACAGCCCCCATTCACAGTGGGTGTGAAGATCCAGCCACAGTCTGTACAGCAGCTTATGCTAATACATCGTGTTACCAATCCTGCTCTGGAATTGCAGGCTTGATTCTGTTTCCCCCAAGGGTAGAAACAACAAAGTAGGGCTGTGAGATCAGTTTGAATAATAGAGATGAATATTACAAAAACCATGCAGGTGTTGTGCTGCTTTAATTGCTTTGTAGCTGCACAGGGAAACTTGAAGACAGACACAGCTCTGAGGACACTGACTGGTAGCACTCAGAATAGTTGGACCATGCAGCAGCCCCAGGGCTTGGAGATCCTACAGCAGTCCAACCAGCTGTTCCCAGCAAAGGCTCTGACTGCAGGGTTTGGTAAAATAACACCTGTAGCAAGAGTTTTAATGAAGTTTAGATTGTGGTGCCTTGAACCTTATAGTCACAAATTTAGTGGAATCTCTGCCCCCTGAAGATGATCCGTATGGTGTTTAATGAATATGAAAATTATAGGCTTCCATAAAAAAGTAATATGACTGTGGTGATTACGCT
The DNA here is from genome assembly GCA_013398995.1 of Alaudala cheleensis. Lineage (NCBI taxonomy): Eukaryota > Metazoa > Chordata > Aves > Passeriformes > Alaudidae > Alaudala > Alaudala cheleensis. Next base: position 128,904 of record VWYE01010550.1, on the reverse strand, counting down.
TAAATTTCTGGAATATAATAAGACATCAATACAGCATATTCCTGTTTATTTATCCCATAGCATTTAATGTTTAGGGTGTTATTTTCTATTGAACAAGACTTGAGGATCCAAAAATAGAGAATTATTATTAAAAAGCAGGTTTTCACCCTCACCCACCTTGGTATGTATTCCTTTTCAGAGGGCAAATATATTTAAATTTAGGCTCTTATTTACAGCTCAAGCACAGAACCACACTGTAACATTTTACCCCTTCATCTGTTGTAGTACAGAAGATTTGTTTAAAATGATTCATAACGATGGTGAGTTTGTGTTCTGACTTTGGAAATTAATGCATTAAGAACATGCAAATTCATAAGAGATTATGAAACTATGTCAGGTTTAGATTTTCAGTTCTTGGATGTGACAGACAAAGTTTAAACAATATTTTTACATTCATGACTATGTGTGTATCATCTTCCCCTTGAAAGCTTAAAAATTATTTAAAATTTCAAATCTGAGTAAGAAAAAACATTGAGTCCTTCAAGGCAGTCTATACCATCCTCTGCATAAATACAACTATTATTTAAATAATACGATTAGTAACACTTTAGTCTTGTTATGATGTTCTGTCATTGTCAGAATGAGGTTGTGTTTGTATCAAACTACTTTGGGCTAGTTTCTTTTATGAAATAACTTGAACTCACTTTGCCTTTTGACTTTAAATCTTCATAAATACAGATACACCTCTTGTCTCTGCTGCCTTCATAGTTCTCTTAACACTGCATGACAAACTTTTTCAGACTTTATTCATAGTAATACTGTATTTATTTATAAATCCATTCCTGTTCTTATGTATACAGCTAGAAATAGTGTCTATGTGAGCATATACACTCATCTGTGTTAATCATCTTTTCAAGTGCTTCTGTCATAATCGCTTCTGTCATAATCACTTCTGCTACAGCAGAAGCTGATTTTCTGGTCCAAAACATTAAAACTTTTTGTACTTGTGAGGTGAACGACTATCAGAAGCTTTTTAGATTACTTTTTTTTTAGTTTTAGTCTGCAGAAAGAAGATGGAGTTTCAGCTGGCATTGGGACCAGTGTCCCCTTCCTTGCCTCCAAACATCAGTCGCTTCTTTCACTAACCACAGCGATTTGCCTCCTCTGCCATAGAACTTCCTCCATTGGGCTTCCTCGGCAAGCCTTAAGAAAGACTGGAGCCCAGCATTAAAAGACCGTATAAGTGAGCCCTGTCTCAACTTTAAATATTTTAACCTCTTTGCTGTTTCTTCCGGACTCCTTACTGAGTTTTATCACGACTGGAAGCAGTTTAAAATCTGTTTGTTTTCTTGGTGACCTGGAGCTGCAGCTTAAAGCGCAGCTCTTAAAGAAGCGCCTCTTCTAAATTCAGTGTATCGTGGTGCAGCGCAAGCTTTGGGAACAGTCCCCAGCAGTGGAGCACTGCTGCTTTTCCTGCCCAGGGGCATCGGGAAGGGGAAGAGCGGGAGGCAGCAGGGCTGACCGCGTTAGAGCATCGTGCCGCTGAGCGAACAAGCGGAGGTGGTGCTAACAACTCATTAGTTCATTAGCTGCGGCTACTGTTGCGCCTTAATGTGCTTATTGCAAGCTTGTAAATCCAATAAAAATCAGGTGAAACGACCTTATTTCCTCTCCTAATCTCCCCCCCTCCCTTTTCTCGTAACAGTAACTTCTCTGATACAGGTATATAATTTATTTGTTAACCTCTTTGATCTGAAAAGCTAGCTAAGGGTCCGGGCATTAAGTACTGTGTTGAAAAGAATTGTAGATGACAGTAACTTTGCTGAACCTGTTCATTGAGGAGGGAAGGAATTGAGCAACAGAACAATGACCTAAGCTTACCTCAGACACTGATCAATTAAAAAAAAAAAGCTTTAATGTTTAGAGGAAGAAACGGGCAACTTCTGTTTGTGGTGTATTAGTTTTGATCACTCCCTCTGATCTTTTTTTTGGTTTTTTGCATAGAACTGGACTGGCTAATGTGACCACTAGTCTATTCAGCCCTCTCAGAGGTTGCTGTATAAAATTCTTGGCTTGATGAAGGAGACTAAAACAATCTTGTAAATATAATGAATAATGGTTGTTTGCAGCTTGGAAAAATGAAACATTTAATCAATTTCTTTCCTAGATGGAAGAACACAAATGGTGCATACCCCTCTCCATTGTATTTTAAATTTTTTATTTCTTTGGCACAGGGATTTATTTTTTTCCTGGTTGGATTTGGTTAGTGTTGAGTGTCAGAAAGTAAATGAGAGTACTTTGGATTTACAAAGTACTTGTTTAGTTCCTAAATAAGCAGTTACTATTTTCCCTTGAAAGAGGAGGCTGGCTGCTTATGTGCTAGAGTAGCTCATAGGGTTAAAGTTATCTTTAGGAATCAGAGTGAAATCCTATTCAGACCACTATATTCAGAACTCTTGTTTCATGATTTATGTAGGTTTAGGTGTGCATAATCATGTTACTTTTACCTTAGTCAGCTTTTAAGGTAGCTTTTAAATCACAAGCTCCTAAATTTGGAAGACCTGAAATCTTCAGTTCTACCCTAGATGAAAGCTCTTCAGCAAAGTCCTATGGCCAGGGGCTAAAACTTGTGCAAAGTCCAAGGCTGCAAAATACTGAAGTTTTCTTTAATTATCCAATTTGAAACTGTCCCAAATAGGAGTTATGACTATAAAAATTAAATCTATGACTGTCAGAAAGCTAGTCAAGTCCAGACTCTAATGACTTGGAAAGCAATCACATATCTATAGTGAACCTCCCTACCAGTCTAACAGTGTGTGACTGAATTAAAATAACTGTTATTTCAATTTTTCTGTTAATCCACTTGACTCTTGGAGTACAAGACCTTATTCTTGCTTGCCATGTAAAACTAGTCTTGCAGTAGGAAATTCAGTGGCTTGATTTACTGATGGACTGAGTGATTTCATAAGTCATTAATACTTATGAATCCATCAGTGGGGAAAAAAAATCTTGCAGTCCTACTTATTTCTAAGTGTGTAAGAATGATTAATTTTAGATTCAACCTGGAAATACCAAGTGACATTTTTTTCCCTCCTCATTAAAAAATCTGCATCTGTTAAATGGAAGTGTCCATGAAGTTTTCTAAGCTTAGAGAGAGAACAATTCTTGAAGTCTTTAAGGGTTATTTTGAAAAGCATTGTGCAAGTAGAGCTATTCTTCTGAGTTTCTTTCAACTATCAAAATGTCTTTGAGAACCACCAGCCTTTGATTTGTGCCGTAGCCTTTCACATACACACACAGTTCTAGCTGTCACAAGGGCTAACATTTTCAGAAAAGCAAACACACATGGAGTACTGTAATACATTTGTTATTGGTAATAAGCTACATTCACATGGTGGAAATTATTCTATATATGTATACATGGGGAAGTGAGGTGCTCACAGTAAGACATGCTAGAGATTTATCTCTTTAATGCACTTTGTAACTATTTAAAAATGTTTCAGCATCCTTTTGGTTAAAAAAAATAAAAAAAAGCCAAACAGAAAACGATACTGAAATATTGGTAATTTTGGTGTGTTTGTTGGCGTAGCATTTTAAGAACATCTTGCTCCTTAGCTAACGCTTACTCATTCATTCTGCTTTGATATGGGTCGACATATTGGGGTATTCTGTTGGTGGAAGTCCAGTGCAGCAGTGGGTATTCAACAAGATATGAAAAATGTTCCTTCAGAAAAATCCACCTGGATATTGCAATTGTGCAAATACCATACAAATATAATGAAATGTGCCATGATTTATTCTGTGCCACAAGTTAAGGTATTTATCTTTTTGTTTAGGATATTAAAGAATGAATTAACAGTTCAACATATGGCAAGCTACCTCCAAGCAACTCTTCAAAGGACTAGAACATAAATGTGAAGTAAAAAAAAAAAAATTAAAAATCACTGTTTTCTTGGTTTCTTTAGCTATGAAGAGTAATACTAGTGTCCAAAAGAAGCAGTTTTCTGCTCTGTAAATGATTTTCTCCTGCTTAGAACCAGACCTTTATTAATGGTTTGTATAGTTGTCAGTAATTTTAGAGCTCTTTCAAAAACAGTTATTTGCTTCCACTTCTGTATCACTTTCTGTTCTTATCTGTGTAAACTTTGTCCTTTTCTGAGAAGAAAGACACTTTTCTTTCCCTCTGGAAATCTCACTTGACATTTAGCAAGGGATGTTTGTAAGAATGTCAGATTGATGAGAACTGTTTGCTGAAGTCTCGCCATGTTCATTCAGCTGAACAATATCTGTTGTTAACAGCTATAATTATTATGAACAGGTTTAAAAGGACAAGCTTATTGCTGTACTTTGGCAAGATGCTTTTGAGCTGCTGGTTACTCAATAGTAATACTTGGCATATTTGCTTTTTGTCATCAACGTGCTTATAGATATTGACTAATAAGCTCATCAAAGGCTTATTTACTTCCCCTCAACCCCTTGGTTGAGGGGAAGTAACGAATAGCTTACGCTGTACAGTTTGTGGGTGTTTGGCTTCCCAATGACAAGCAAGAGATGGAGACATGGCCCTTGTAGTTGAGGTAAGACTGTTTAGCTGAAGTTTTGTCTGGGACTTGCAGACTTGGCTTCACATTTCCATATAACCTGTGGGAATTCAGTAACTAGCAATGAATCATTAAGGTTGAAAAAATCTTGACTATCATTGAGTCAAAACATATTAAAAAACCATTTTCTTCTTGTAAGACAAGACCGCATAGGTGTGACTCTGAAATCAAGGTGAGGCAACATGGATCACCTTGCTGAAGGTGCTGGAAGCTACAAGTAAGACCTTCCAGGAACCTTGGGAAAACAAAATGACTTTTGGAGTTACAAATGTGCAATATTTGCAACACAAGCAACATGACCCACAAGTTGTATTACTGAATCTTACAGTCCTTTAGTTTTTTCCTGGGACCTCTTATAATGCAAGTTGTTAATGATGGTTGTTCTGCAAAGAAAAATGAAACAAACCAACTTACTTGGGCTTAACACAATTGCCATGTGTCTTCTAATGTTTCTTAGCTAGCCAAGCATGGGGTGTGTAATAAAGTGAGACATTCTGGTCCTACAGTGAGTATATTGTACTTTATTATGCAGACAGCTCTGGGCAGATATGTAATCAGATAAGCACCTGAGCCTAGGCTCTAGTGACTATTTGTGCTAATTGATAAAAAGATTGCTGCATAGCAGCCTTAAATAGTAATTGGGCAATATGCTGGGAAAAGAGAGCACGTGTTTTGCCAGCTGACTCTGTTGGATGTACCTGGCAGAACCAGACAATATCTTACTTATGTATTTCATGTGTATGACACAGGAAACTAGAAATCATAGTGTAGCTAAATAGGTGCTGGAAATGCAAAGCTCCTAAAGTTTTTGAGAGAACATTGTATTTGTGGAAGTATTTTTGTATTGGTCATCCTGCTAGTTTGAGCTAGAGAGAAATATCTACATAAATTTCTCTTATGGTTTAGAGGAAGGTGATAGCAAGTTAATTTCAATGCATTCTTTTGAAAGCATCATAAGCCATGTAGTTTGCTGTTTGGGCATTTATATAAATAATTGCAAAAAATTATGAAATAATGTTTAGCTGATTACTATTCCTAGTTAAATGAAATATGCTCAGAGCAGCTGTACTAAGCTTGAAAGCATGTGACATATTTGAGCCTTTTAGACTTGAGAGCAGTTATCAAGAGATCTCAAAAATGGATTTTCTTAGATCTTGTGTTCATTTTGCATAAGCAAGCAGAATTCACTTTGAAAAGTTCTCCATGATTACTACTTCTTATTGTGGCAATAATAATCACATTTGTTTCAGAAGGCTTGCATGTGTAGTAGTTAACTCCTTCATAATGTGACACTTATTTGGACACATAAATCAGAATGGAGCTTTTAAAAATTCAGGCCTTTGTTCACTCTGGTGTTGTTTAGATTCAGTTATCATATTTCAGCTTTACACCTTCTTACTCCCCACTTTATTTATATAGCAGCTCTGGACAAAACCTCGCTGATGATCATGTGACTCTGGCTGCTCATGAGCATTGCTGGGAAATTGTAGTCCCTGTCACTCTGGGCTGACTTTTTAGTGGCCAAGTGTTTTTCTTTCAAGTCCTGAGGTGCTGATAAATAATTATAGAGATGATCATTATCTCTTCTATAAGTTTGCTAACTTCCTGTGAGCCTTAGTCCCCACTTTACAGCCTCTCTTCTGATGAAATTGTCTGAACTGACCCTGATTAGGATTGTTAGGGTGATTCATAAACCTCAAATACACAAAGCTTCTGGGTGTGCTTTTCAGGATTTCTGTCTGCTTAACTTTTCTGTGATGTCTCATATTATTAGGTGTTATATTCATTTTGGGAATGATTTCTGGTGAAATTGAGCTTATTGAAGGGAGAGACCAACACACTGGGAGGCTACAAATTAGGATAGATTAAAGGATAAGCTTCTTTAGGTGTGAGTTTGAAAGGATGTCAGTGGTGTCTATCCACAGAATGATCATCTGTACTTGTATAATTTTTGGCAGATGTCTAATTTCTTTTTAAAGACCTCCAATGATGAAGACTACACAGACTCCCTAGGCTCATTTGTCCCTTACATGAAGCCAGTGAGCTGTCACTGAGAAGTTGGCTGTAGAGTTTCAATGTTGTAAATACAACTATTAATGCAGTCAGGGCCCTCATCTGTATACCAATATACTTTTCCTTATTCCCGTCAGCATGTGCTGGATGACTTCACAGATGACAGTCCTTTAACTAGAGCATGGCAAATTCTGCCTGAGATTAACATTCCAGGCCCAGTGCACTTTGTGTGTTCTGCCAGACTATTGCTGGGAAACCTGGGGATTTGGTTTTACTTAGGACTGGTTCTGGAGCGATTACAGGCATTTTTTCTGGCACTTGATCGAGTAAAGAGACAGCTGCTGAGGACTGTCATTTGAAGAAGAAGCATGTAGGATTTTGTTTCTTCTTAGTATCTTGTGGCTTCTTAGTATCTTGTGGCTTGCTGTCTGCAGTCACTTTGCTTATAACTATGTGATCTTCCCTCCAGCATCTGAGTATATTTTCATAAACAGAACATAATTGATTTGATAATGCTCTATGTGAGTAGGGATGTTTCCATACCCAAAAGGTAGGGATTACCAGATAAATGGTAAGAGCAGATGGCACTGTCATTATCAGAGGAAAACAGCAAAAGAAGTTGCTTTAGAGGGGGAAGTGAATCAAAGAATACTGTGCATAAGCATGCTTTCAGCTGTCTTTATATACTTAGTGTTTCAGATTCAGCTCATACCTTCTCATGCTGCTTTTGCCATTTTACTCAGTTTTTGGCTAGGGGCAAGTCCTTCCTTTGCTTCATAGACAAAGAACCATGGCAGAGCTGTTGACCTGGAAAGCAGCTGGGTGGGAGGACATAGTGAAGAACTGCTCTCCCATGGCTAGAGTCAGTTACAGATTACTGAGTGACTGAGAGGAGGATCAGGGACGGGACGAGGTGGGGATTGTGCCAGCTGTGGAAAACAAGCCTTGCTCAAGCATCTGGAGCTGAGCAGTCTCCTTGTTTATGTCTCCAAGTGGGCTGTCCAGTTTTATCTCCCATATGTGTTTAGCTGCTTGCAGTGCTTGCTTGCTGAGATGTATGAAGTCTGCATAATGTGACTGCATGTTGATCAGCTTTCCTTTTTGGAGCACTGGTTGGTGTAATTGCCTCTAAAATGAAACAAGTCAGTGTCAAAACTTTGGCTGTGAGGAGAAATGCAGTCCAGTGATCTTAGTTTGGGGCTAGAAATGAAAATTTTGGTGTGTTAACTCACTCATTTGTGAGTAGGCTTTTGTCATAAAGTCACCACCCAGCAACAGGAAAAAAAAATGGAAACCCAAAGCAACTTTCTATAAAGCTGGCTCTGTAAATTAAGCATTCACCACTCTTTGTCTGGAGAAACACTTCTTGGTTTTAAAGTGGTTGGAGACATTGGTGTAAACAGTTATAGTGCAAAACATTTTGTTCTGTCTACTTTTCATGTCACTGTTAAAATTTTAAATTTTATGTATCATCCAGCTGTGGGATTTTTTTTCTGATGTGAATTCTAGTTAATATAGATGTTTTCTCTAGATTTTTGTTTGGATTTTTGAAAATATAATTGAAAGTGTTCCCCTCTCCTGAATCCTTATGTTTTTGGCTATTGAGTTGCCTGTTTCATGTATCACGTGTTAACTGATATTTTTACTTGCTATTTTATTACATTGGCTCTTAGGCTCTCCAAGAATGTGTTTCTATTGTGCTACTTGCCGTGCAAATGTAGAAGAGAGCTGATTTCTCCCTGCAAGATTCTGTGCTTACATGTGTGAGCTGGGGGGCAAAGATTGTTCAGACTCAGAGAAGAAATTAGCGTGTGTGAAAGATTCTTAGTATATCAAAAATTATGTAGGCAAAAAAAAGAAAAAAATCTATTTTAGGAGTCAGGTTATTTATAGTTCTTTGCATACCTTTCGAAGAGATACATTAAAGCTGCTTCACCTGACGTGATCTGTGCTCTGTGAACGAAAAGGCGTGGGGAGGCTCCGGGAGATGCAGGAGCGGGGTTCCTCGGTGGCCCTCATTGCGGTGATTACCCGCACAAAGCCCTTCCCCGCCTCGGCGCTGGCCCGCGGGAGCGGAGCGCTGCCGGCCGCCCGCGGGTGCCGCTCCCGCCCCGGCGCTGCCCGCGGCCGCGCTCCCGGCGCTGCGGCACTCGCTCCCGGCTGGCAGCTTCCAGGATGCCGCCGGCAGTCGGAGAGGAGCTCTGGAGTCCCTAGTGGTAACAGCAGGGAAACAGATAGCTCTTTTTTCCCTCTTCATCCTCGGCAAAGAATGGGACCGGCACCGCAGCCGCACCGCGGTGAGAGCTAACCGGCGGTTTTGCTCGGTGCCGCTCGCTGACCTCCTTTTCTTTTGGCATGCTGTATTTACCTGTTAGCTGTGTGGCTGCTGTTGTGTGTCACGCTTGCAATAAGTTCTCAGCAGGGCTTCTCTGTCCTTCCAATTTTCTTGTGTGACTGTATTGCAGTGTCTTCATCCCGAGGGAGCTGCTGCAACTGAGGAACAACAGGAGTAAATAAGTTGCTTTGCGTGGCTTGCTTGTTTTCCTTTTACCTTCAGGCCAAGTTCTTGATACTGCAAAAAAAGTTTTCCTCTGTACTCTGGCAGAACCTGTGAGAACTCTTTTACTGCTGTTTTTTTATCATTTTAGTGTGACCCAGTACAAATTTACTTGTTACTATCAACCTGCATACCTTCTATGAGAAATGCTTGTGATGTGTTGTGGAATATTCATGATATAGATGAGGCTGTGACTCTGATGCCAGCAGTACTATTGGATATTGCCAGGAACTGCACCTCCTCTGGTTTTTTACCTTTCAGCTGAGGTACCTTGTCTCTTACCCACTTCTCATTTTATGCTGATGTTTTTATGGAATATTTTGCAGTTCTGTAGATGTTTGATTATTATTTTGGTCTGAAATATATTCTGCTATTTCAATACCCACCACCTCTTGCCCCTTGCTTGTGACTTTACACTATGCAGAGCAAAGAACAGTTTTGCAATCTGGTGTGTGCCAGTGGTAAAAAGCCTGGTGAGAACAAGCAGAACAAACAGCTCCAGTGGTGATTAGTGACTTGATTTATGTTAGGTATCGAACAGGCAGGGTACAAGTGTTCATGTCTCACCAAGTGTGAAGTAGGACATAGCAGATTGGTAGGGTCTGCAGCCAAGGACAAATGTAACCTTAAGTGGGATTTGTATCCACGTATCCGGGTTGCTTTCTGTCATCCTGTAACCAAGGACTCAGAAGTCACGTGTTGCTTTCTGCAGTGTTGGTGCTGTAAGAGGAGTTGCTTAAAGCTGTATAAAAAAATCACTACAGGTATAATTTAACTATTCTCTCTTCTGTTGCAGAAGAGTGAAGAGCACTGTCTTGTACCTTTTTACCCCGTATGTGCTGCAAAAGATTTTTCTGTCATACCTATACCCACATGTATTTCATTCCTCTTGCATAATTCATTGTTGAAGAATTTGCATTTGCCTGAAGTTGAAAGTTTCAAGAGTGCATTGTAATGATGAGAGAAATGGGGGCAAAAGAAGCTGACTGGGTTTGTGTGGTTTTTTTTTTTTTGACCTAGCGCTTTTTGCAGATTTATTTATTGTACAAAAATCTCTTAACTAAGAGGCAGTTGAACTGATGCCAGTGGAATATTTCAGACTTTAAAATGACAAGACCCATTTATATTCATACTTGAAAAAGCATTTTCTGAGCTGCCTCAGCACAAGGTGACCATCTGTCTGTGTCCCCTGCTAACCTAGCAGTGATGCAGGGAACCTTTGGCTGTCTCCTGTGTATAGACACCCATGTGCCCTTTTTTTCCTCCCTAAAGTCAGTTGTTTACTACATGTTTGATATGGGGAATAGTCATGGGTAAATGGGCTACTGTTTTGGGCAGATACACAACAGGGAGGTTTTGGTGTGGTCACAGGTAATAACATACAAGTAGCCTATAAAAAAAACCAGTCTCTAATAGTTGGGGGTGTGATAAAATGTATAGAATATGTGTTGGGACAGCTACAGCTGTTTGAAAGATCTCATTCTGGAATAAGATGTGAGCATGTATGTTGAAGCATGCATGTGGCTTTCTTCACAGGTCAGTGTGTAAATATCTTTCACGTGGGAATCCTTTCTTTTAAAGCAGATGAGCAAAGGGCACTTCCAAAAAACTCTCTTGACTATTGCATTTTAGTATCTTAGTTTTTGTTGTGTTTTTTTTTTTTATTTTTTAATGGAAGTAGCATGCATACATTGACAAGGATTGAAAGCATGTATTAGAGGAAACGTAGTGAGAGAGCAGTTAGCCCTCATTGAGGGGTACTCTTTGTTATGCTACATCATTGAGTTATGGGAATACCCATTATGGTGCCTGGCCTCCCCAGTACTCTGTCTTCCTTTCCACGGTGTCACTCTAAAGGGCTGCAACCTCTATCAGAGTTTAGCACCTTGAACAGGTTATGGAGGCTGTATCAGATTGGGATGTGGCTCATCACAATATCAATAATGCTATTGATGCCACACATGCTGCTCTTGATGGAATGATGCAAACCTAAAAGACAAGGTAATCAATTGTGGCTGAGAAGTACTTAACTGGGAGAGAGGGTGTGCTGAAAGGCTGCTGTGACCTTTCCAGATCATTGCTTCGTTTAGTACAATTAATGAAAATCTCCCTGCTGAAATGAAGTGTTATGTGCTTTGAGGGGGGTCGGGGGTAAAAGGGGGAAAGATAGTTACAGCTTTTGAAGAACATAAATTACCAAATCTTCGAAAAAAGGAAGATTGCAAAGAATTAAGCAGCTCAGGTATGCACTGTTTAACTGTCAAATTATTGGAATAATGTCTGTGTCACTGTTGGCGTCACTGCAACATGTCTTCTGACACCTCTGGCAATTTCCCTCTTGACTGAGAATCATTTTTCATCTTCATGATGCACCAGAAATCTTTTATCAGTGCTACAGAAGTGCTGTATATGTATTCATAGCTTGGCTTTGAGAGAGAGGTACTTACAATAGGTTAAGAGCTCAGGCCACCATAATTTCCCTTTTGGCAATGCTCTGTTTGATCCTCTTTTACACATCAAATAAGTACACTGGAGGTCAAGGGTAGTGGGCAGCATAACAAACCCAAACGGTGACGCAGCCTGGAAGTCCATGTTAGTTAAAACTTGTATTCAGACCATGCTGCCACTGGTTCTGTGTTTAAAAACAAATGTTTGCAAGTTTCTGCCAACAACCAGAGCTGTCCAATTTAAATTAATCAGTTATTTGTCACTGTCTGGCATATTTTGTCTGAGTTGTTGTTATACATTTTTTGTTGTTTTTTTCCCTCCCATGTTTTACTGGAACAACAATAGCATGGAGACACTTGTCTTGCAGAAAAAAAAATCTCTGAGAATCATTCAAACATGTTTCCTTGGCTTTGTCATCGTAAATTTGTATTGTCTAGGAAATGAGACTGGTTGCTTGTTTTCTTCTGGTGGTGCTTCTCAATGGTTAGATACAGTCTCAGATGGCTTCCCTTGAGAAACACTAACAGTAGTATGATATTTAATCCCTTCACAACTAGAAACAGCAAGTGAATGTAAAATGGATGTAAAATAGATTTTGTTAAAAATACTTTATTCCTGTTGCATGGTAAATACAAGACCTAACTGATTTTAAATTTTAGAAATATGTGTATGGGGTTTTATGGGGGGAATTGGGTTATTATTTTTGAGACAGCAAAACTGCTAGGACTGACATATATATATGTTTATTTTTAAAAATAACTCCATCCAGTCACAGGACACTGTAGAGTGCTCTTCTCTAAGGGCCAGACACTCAATAAAGCAGAGTGATTATGAAGTGAATTTCTTACGTCAGGAAAGAAAATTGCTTTCAAGTCATCTAGGGCTGTAGTCAACACATCTATTTCTTCTCACTTCAAAAATATGGCTTCCAGCATTAACTACTTGGAACAACTCTCAGCAGGTTATCTTTAACATGTGGCAGAGAGAGGGTGTTCAGGCAGTAGTTGCCTTTAAATCTAGAGTCACCTTTATTATGGTTTGTGCTGTTGGTGCCTGGCTTCCTATGACCGTACTGCAGTGTGGCTGAAAAATAGGAAAGTATTAAAAAATGGCTCACTTGGTTGCTTCTAAAATTCACAGCCACCTTCACATCTTATGACAGAGACAAGTCTGGATTGAAACTGCTGAACAGTTTTGTACAAAACTGTAGGAATACTGTTTTCTACAAAACTACAAAACTCTTTCCTACTGTGTCATAGCAGTGTCCTTGTAGAAAGGTCCCATAGCATTCAGAGAGTTTGATGGTCAAGTTAGGGAGCTCCAAGGGTTTTGTTTTATGAAAGGTGCAGTTCTAATTTCAGCAAAATAAGCTATTTGTGAATGGTGGCTTTTTCTAAACACTTCCAAAAGCAGTAAACAGAGGCAAACATGGAGGCAAGTTTTTATCAGTCTTTCCCTTCCCAACAGGTACAGATATAAAAGCAGATGGCACTTTGTGCCAAAGAAAAATCTTGTTCTGAATGCTTATTCTTCCACTAAAAGGGGAGTACTGATGCCACTAAAGTCTTGATGAAGTTTTGGAGAAAGCCATAATGATAACTTTTGGAAGGGGTGTATTAACTATAGTAATTTTGTGCAATCTTTTTAGTCTAAAGCTTCAGTACTGAAGTAATTTCTTATGACTCATGAAGGCTGATGTAAACACATTACTTCTGAGATTAATGTGAATCCTATAGCATTTTGCAGAACTTCAGTTGTGTAAAGAACTGGAGCAAAACCATCAATCCATAATTTGACAATAGAGACTTGCCTTGCTTTTGGGTCTCCTTTAACCTTTCCATCTCTAAGGATATTAACACATGGAAATGAGGATTTTTCAAAGATAACATATTGTGGTGCATTTCCTCCAGTTGCTGTTTACCTTTGTTACTCTGACCCAGTTCAGAGATGGAAATGGGCCTTTTGTATTCAGCAATACACACTTAGCTCAGCCTTTATGGCTGGTGATGGACTAGACATAACTTTTTGGATGCCAATAGAAAGCACATTTGTTTAATTGACTCTGATCCTTCACTCTTACCTGCCCAGTGAGATGCTTTAAAAGGAGCATGGTCTTCTGCATAGATTGTATTGAACAGTGAAGGTTTGCTTGATGCAGAAATTATGCCCTGCATGTTTGCCATCTGTTCTCCCAGCCTCTCAATGCTCAATCTGATCAGTAGAGCTCCTCGATTTTTTGAGTGAAAAAACCTTGAGTGAGAAAATGGCGTTAATGTTTTATGCCACTTTTTTGGCTGAATAAACAATTGTGGAGTACACAAAGGATTAATAGATCCTTCCTGTTGGAATTCAGCTATATTATTATGAGAAATTCTGTCTGCAAAAATACAAGCCTTATAGTACCTCTGCAGGCATAAATTATCTGGTTTTTCCTTTTTGAAGGATAGCTTATTAGCCTAAAGGCAATTTTTTTTCGTGTACAACGTACTATAACTTTCATGTTCTTGTTCCAGTACACACCCCCATATGCAGCATGTTACCTCCCTACATACATTAATGTTGGTACCTTAACAAAGAATCAAATCTAAGCTTTTGTGTAGATAAATGAAAGCCGGTATTGCAGAGAGCTGACCAATAGAAAATCTAAGACACAGCAATTTACAATAAAAGCAAAAACCATGAAATGTTTGTGCTTCTTTTTGCTGTAGGATTAGGGTATTGCTATAGAGTGTGGAAGCTTGGGATGAAGGTTCCTGTTTTGATTCCTGCAAAGTAATTTGGCAGATGAAAGCTGCTGGCCTCAATTGGGCAAAATAAGGTCCCAAACCTGAACATTGTGCCACAAATCTCACCAGTGGCCTCTTGCTGAGATGGCTGTACCTTTGTGTTTTCCTTTTTCCAACAATCAAATTGCCTACCAAAGTTTATCTAACACTTCTCAAATGTAATTTTGTGTGAAATTGCAGGAGGTCAGAGTGCGTATTGAAATTTTCTTCCCCTGCTTCTAGGCATCTCACAAGAATAATATAAAAAGGTTCACTTCTGCTGTTTCCCTTCTGACACTGACAGTGAAATTTACTTTTGTATGTGGTAAATTTAGTCCCACTTGAGTACTGTAAATGGATGTATCTATGTGCACGTGTTTGCAGGGCTGTCTTCTGATCAAGACCTAAGTGAGCTTAAGGTAGGTTTGATGCTGGCTCTCTCCATGAATTGTTTCATTGCATTGGAAAGTTGAAGCACAGAAGTTTCAATCAAGTTAAAGCTACACAAACCTTAAAATAGCAGAAGTTCATGGCATTATATATCCTACTAGATTTTACAAAGTTGTTGATTTATCAGACTGCTGCCTGTTCCTTCAGTATGCTAAAGAATTTGTAGAATTGGTTAAAGTTGCTATAGAAAACTTCAGTTTCTGTTTTTACCTTTGTAAAGATTTCAGAGTTCTGTTTTTTTGTCTCAATCTTTTTGTTGCTGAGTTGCCTTATTTCTAAATATTAAAAGGTGACTTCTGTTTAGAACTGAATTTTGTGCTTAAGGTCAGCAAAGTTTGTAAGAGTTTCCTGTAGTAGAACAGAAGAACAAAGCACAACTTTTTTTGTTCAGGGAGTACTGAGAGGTTTGTTGACCACAAACACCTTTTCTAAACCTCTAGGGGATGTAAAGAAGATGTTGTATTGTTTGAACCTGATCCAAATCCACTGGTGTGGTTTGTGTTACAAAAATATTTTAGCAAGCCCGTTATGTTTCTATCAAGATCAATACACTAATGAAAGCAAATTTGGGTATTATATTTTGGACTAAATTTTTTCACAACATGTTTTCTATAAAGGTTTATTAGGGGAAGTAAATTACCTGCATATGGAAGGTATGTTGATCAGAGCTGACTTGAAAGGATGTTTGCAGTTGAGTTTTCCATAAACCAAGAAAAAACAGATGGCAGAATTGTGTCTCTGAATTATGTAATACAATGAGGCATGTTACTGAAGTAATAGAATTATTAAGTTTTGAAAAGAATTCTAAGATGGTTGAGTCTATCCATTAACCCACTGTGTTCAGCACTCCATGATGTCATCAATTGTCTCAGCCACATGTTCTCATTGAATGCTTCCAGGGGTGCTTCCCTGTCCAGCCTGTTCTGGTACTTTATAACTCTTTTGGTGAATAATTTTTTCCTAATGTTCTATCAGAGCCTCCCCTGCACAGCTCAAGGCCGTTTGCTTTCACCCTGTCACTTGTTACTTGGGAGAAGAAAGTAAACCTCACCTGGCTATACAGTCCTTTCAGGTAGTTGAAAAGTGAGAAGTTTTCCCCTGAGCCTCCTTTTCTCCAGGCCAAATGCCCCCAGTTCCCTCATATATTTCTCACAGGACTTGTGCTCCAGACCTTCAGCACCTCTGTTGCCCTTCTCTGGACAACACCTCGATGTCCTTCTTGTCATGAGGGGCCCAAAACTGAACACAAGACTTGAGGTGTGGCCTCACCAGTCCTAAGTACAGCAGGACAATTACTGCCCTGGTCCTGCTGGCCATAGTATTGTTGATCCAGGCTAGGATGCCACTGGCCTTCTTGGCCACCTGGCCACATACTGGCTCACGTTCAGCTGACTGTGGACCAGCACCCCCAGGTCCTTTTCTTCTGGGTGGTTTCCTAGCCACTCTTCCCCAGCCTGTAGCACTGCATGGGGTTGTTGTGACCCAAGTGCAGGACCCAGCACTCTGCCTTGTTGAACCTCATACCCTTGGCCTCAGCCCAGGGTGAGGCAGCTTGTTCAGATTCCTCTGCAGAACCTTCCTGCCCTCCAGCAGATCAACACTCCCACCCTGCTTGCTGTTGTCTGTGGACTTGCACTCAATCCTTTTGCCCAGATCATTGATATTAGGCAGGACTGGCCCCAGCACTCAGTCCCAGGGAACACTATGTGTGACCAGCCACCAGCTGAATTTAAGGCCATTCACCACCATGCTCTGGGCACAGCTATCCAGCCAGTTTTTACCCAGTGAAGGCTACACACCACCTCGCCATGGGAAGCCAGCTTCTCCTGGAGAACGGTGTGGGAAACTTTCAAAGACTTTACTGAAGTGCAGGTAGACAATATCCACAGCCTTTTCCTCATCTGTTAAATGTGTTATCTTGTCATAGGAGATCAAGTCAGTCATTCAGGGTCTGCCTTTCCCAGTCTCATGCTTATGAGGGCCTTATTGCTCAGCTGTACTGCATTCCAGATGAGCTGTTCTGTGACTTTTCCTGGCGTTGAAGTCAGGCTGATAGACTCATACAGGATTTGAACCTGACACCTCTTGTACCTTATGTGAGAATCATACCCCTAGATCAACAAGCTGCCATGGATATATTAATAGTTATTTCTAATTATTCCTTTCACTCCTGAATGTTGGAAAATAGAAAAAAAAATGAAACTGAGATTTTAATTTTCAGAAAGAACTTGCAAAACTCAAGAAAGCGAAGCCGTACTCTTGTTATTTGGTTGTGATATTCTGAGTGAGGAAAATGGACGGAAGGACATAGAGTGACAAAAGGCATCTGAATTGGCAAAGTTTTGAGGGATAGAAAAATTGTTATACTTGAGTTTATTTTTTTAAGTTCAAAGTGGCTTTTAAAGAGCTTGTGAAGTTGTTACAAAGCTAATTCAATACAATGAAGTGCAAGGTAACAAACTTGGGAAAGCAGTTTGAAATGTTCAAAGGCATTGATGGGTTCTAAGGTGAATGTTGCTTTTCATTCACACTGTTGGCTTTATTATTGGATTACTGAAAATATCTGCTTAGTGCTCACCTATGGTCAAAATTATAAAAATTGCACTTAATAGTTTTTGAATAAGAAAGGGATGAGAATATACTAAAAATACATATGTTGCTGTTTCAGCAGAGGATATTTGAAGTATTTTTTAGTTTTTTGTGGTTTTTTCTTTCCTTTTTTGTCATTTTGGAGAAAAAAGAACAGAGATGGCCAGGGCTATTAAGAAAACATTAGAAAGAAGTAAAAACCTCTGTATTTTTCTCTGGTCTTAGTGGAGAAGTTTCCACTGACTGCAGGAATATACTAGCAAGACTTTTGTGGGGGAACTGTGAATGTTTTAAATAGGGATGAAGAAAGATAACAGGAACACTGGGCTTGTAAGGGTTCTTAAGAAATTACTAAATGAAGAGAAGTTAAATAACAAAGACTGTCATCTGGATTTATTGATTTCTGCTTTTGGACAAGTAGGGATGACATGTTTATTTAATGAGTGGAAAAAATAGTGTTTTCAAGCAGTACTTGTGGAAAAATTAGTTTTATTTGCTCTTGATGTGTAGTTACAGAATCTGATGTTGTTGCTCTGAACCTTTTCCTGAGAACAGTAAAAAGAAAATAGAGAAAATGGGATGGAAAAGAAATATCTTGTATCTCACCAATCTTCTCAAACAGAGAATAAATGAGACTAACCCATTTTTTCTTGAAACTGGAAAACTAGAGAAAATTGAGTGGTTTTTTTTAATTATTATGAGAATAGGACTATAAAAAAGCTATACCATACCAATGGTATACCAGTTCTCGTGCTTTCAAATGTGTGCCAACTGCTGACTATTGCATATAAGAAGATACCTTTCCTAAAGAAAGTCACCTTCAGATCTTGAGCCTACCTGTGCTTTAATCTAAAGGGTCTTTTTGTGCTTGGATCTGGTGAGGCCACATCTTAGACATCAGTGGTTGTGGCAATGATTGTTTGCTTATGTTACACATACAATTTTTGTCTAGTATCATTTGTCTTTTTAATTGTTGTGCCATGACCTAAAATAGGGACAGTCTTGTACATAAAATATTGAAGAAACTACAGGACTATTGAAATGATGGGGTACCTTAGTACTGTAGGGCTCTTTAAAAGATGGTAAAGTGAAAAAAGGGACTCCTATGTCTTAAAACATGCATAAATTATGGCTTCATTTCTGTTTCAGGCATTGGTGATACAACTCCTATGGTTTATGATATGAGTGGCCTGAGGCAACAGAATTTAAGAAATAATGTGCTCCATTATTCTCTGTAATGAGTTTAGCACACAACAGGAGTGTGTACTGGCTGTTTGCTAAAAACTGTGGTCTTCAGGGTGCAGGGTAACTGAGTTTCAGCTGTGTATATTATAGGTGTTGAAATGACTGAAAATGGACTGTGTCAGCAGTATGAATCTGTTAACACTTTCTTGAATATGAAGTGTGAGACTACTTATTCATTTCTTTCTGGTGTTAGCAGTATGCCTTCAGCCAGATAGTAAATATAGTGGGGTTTTTTATGTGTTTTCTGTTTTGTTGGTTTTTGTTTTGCCAGTGGCAGGGTTTGTTTTATTTATGGGTGCTCTGGCTGTTACATGTGCTTGTATGCACTTGTATCCTTGGTATTTTTTAGATAAAACATTCTCATTTGTCTCTGGGATTTTTTTCCCACCTTTCTCTTTGAAGAAAAGTTGTCCTGAACATTTTGAAAACCCTGACCTTTTTTGTCTTCTCTATTGTTCTTCTCTATTGTTGTAGAACCTGATCTGTAAAACCAATAGTAGCTCAAGCCTCTGAATTCACCTGGTGTATCTACAGGTTGTCCTGGAAAGGCTCTCTGGGACTGATTTAACTAGTTCACTGCTGGGATGGAAAAAATGTTCTATATTTATCTGTTAAGACTGTTAAATAGGATAGTAGATCTTTAGGTAGGAACCAGTTTTAATCTTCCTTGGCTTTCAGTATTTGGAACAAGCTATGCAGAGGAAAAGCATTAGGTAGTTTTAGAAAAAGTCATTAGAATGGATTACACTTGCAAGAAGACTGTTGCTGTCATTAGAATAACTGATAACTTCGATTCTCCCTACTCCACCAGTTCTTTTTCTCAGCTTATGGGGGAGTATTCCTTTCCTGAAGAAGTATTGCAAAGATGATGTAATAATCTTAGTAGGGATATGCTAATGGTTAGAATTATCTGAAATACATTAAAATTTTCTTTTATTTAGAATGTGTTGATATTTGTATGTTAAACATTATAAAGGCAAATTACACTTTGTTTTCAGGTGTTACATTTCACTTCTTGATACCCATGGGTGGAGTATATTCTTTTTGTCCAATGGTGCATCCATGACAAAGAATGGCAGTATATTTTTGGTGCTTTCCTACATGAATTTTAACAGTCTCTGTACTTCAGTACTATGGAAATAGTACTCACACATGCACCTCAGCCAAAGAAAAATCCTAAACTGCTGAAGGACTTGAATACGCAGTGCAAATCAAAACTGCCATAGAGAGAAAGGAATTCTCTGTAGGGTTCCTATAGTGCTTTTTAATTCTTTCCTTTTAGATGACTTTTTCTGCTGTAATTGTCAAGTTTTTGTTTTTTTTTAATGATCTCTGACTGTTTAGGAGGTATTTTCACCTGTTTTATTTACATCTTTTTATATATCTTGGCAGGACTGGAAAATTCAGAGAGAGCACAATACATCAAGAGTACTAAAGGCAGTCTGATGGAATAAGATGGAACCAGAAATTCTGTGTAGCTCCCTAATAACATGACTAGAAAAATGCAATTTTAAAATGCAAAAATCATTAGAAAAGCAAGCAAGCCTCAGTGTTTATTATTGGCACACATTTGGATAACTCAATAGTTCATATGCCTGCATTAAAATATTTCTGGTTATGAACAAAATATAACATGTGACACATGCTAATTTTAAAGATGTATTTTAGTTGACTGAAGTATTTATGTTGGTATTTAGCACAATTAGAGATGTTCAAAATAACACTCTGTGTTAACTGTTGTACTCTAGCAAATTAGTGTTCCAAATTAATTGTCCCTCTGCATGTGTGATTAGAGAATATGCCTGCTCATTGTGGACAATAGCTAGAGAAAAGTAATTACTTCAACTTTCCAGTGTATATTTGGGTGCTAATTATTTCACTGTTGTTTCTCTGCCCCAGTTACCTTAAATTTTTAAATTTTTTTTATTTTAATTTTTCCTATTAAGATGGTAATTCCTTGTACTTTCACATTTTAAAAGTCTTGGTGAAGTTATCTATAGAACATTCATAAAAGCATTTTTCCACAGGTGCATGATCACCCCAATATTTTTATTACTGCACCTAAATAGGCTAGAAAAACATACTCTCTCAACTGAATGATAGAAATAAAAAATAAGTTGAGAGGATTTACAGATAGTTCTCTTTTTGACATCATTTTACCTATATCTAGATCTTTTCTCTGGACTCACAATTACATGGTTTTCTGAAACCTGTTTGCCACATTGGTCAATGAGCGAATGCTGTGTGTTGATCATTGTGAAAATAAAGTAGGATGTACAGTCACTTGAGACATTTGAATATTTTTTGCTCGTTGTAGTTGTAGATGTGTATATTCTGCATATGATTTTATGAATAAAAATTAACATAAAGATTAAGACAGGTGAAGCCAAATAGTATTTACACTTAATGAATTATTCATGCTTACAGTCCACTTATGTGAAGGCAATGTTAGAGCTTCAGAAGCAAAGATCACAGAGGACAGTAGCTACTGGGGTTTTTAAAAAAATGTTTATTTACCCTCTTGGATCTGGGACACCAAATTCACTGGCACATATGTGATGGTTTGTTCTGTGTAGGTGCTTTTTCTAAATCATACTTGGTTTAATTCTGAACTAAATGGTGAGATGACCTTTAAAGTTGTAATTTTTAACTTGCAGGACAACCATTTATCTGGCATACTTTACTGAAAGTATCAACTTTGAAGACCAGTGTGAATCTTTTTAGCTATGTTCATGATCATTTAGTTGGCAGATTCACATTAGGCAATAGCCATTATGAAGTCAGAACTCTTGTGGTCTTATTCTGCTATCCTGCATTATTCTGGTAGCTTAAGCAAAAGAAAAGTACAAGTACATTGATAGGAATAGGATGAAATTGGAAGTGCTCCTTGACCATAGCCAGAAAAATTCTTAGTGGAATCTGTTTGCAGTGTTTATGTCAAGATGAGGATGTACACCCAGCTGGTGCTTGAGAATTAGCTTTCCTGCCCATTCAGACTTTGAGACCCCAATTACACTCTTTAATTGCGGATACTGCAATTTGAAGTGGTCTTACTACATCCTTGTACTCCTACCAATTTACCTGACCTTTCTTCCAGAGATGATGGATTTTTTTTTTTCTTCTAATCTCCTGTCTAAATTCTCTGTTTAACCAAGCTGGTGTTCTTCCCGGACAACTTGTCTTTTTACACTTGGGGACAGCCTGCTCCTAAATATTTAATGATTCTTTTTTAAAGCACATCTAGCATTCCTGGGCTCCCTTGCCCTTCAGGACTGACTCCCAAAGGATTTTGTCAAGTAGTGGCCTATAACAGTTCTAGCAGGGCACCTCCCCTGGTAGGCTCATTTATCAGTTGTGTTAGGAAGTTGTCTTCCACATCCTCTGGGAACCTCCTCGGCTGCTTCCTCTCTGCTGTAGTTCCAATAGACATCTGAAGTTGAATGAATATGTGAGTACAACCTGCTGTTACAGATGATATTCACAGATGTTAGTGCTGGATGCTTAAATGGTACCTCTCCCACAGGCAACTTCTGCTCCAGTTGCTGTTCAGGAAAGATGGGTTCAGCCTGAGAAGTGGTATCAATAATCCTTCCAAGTCTTGTTCAATTTGTTTGAGTAAAACATTAGGCTTATAAAGCGCAGGTGCTAGAAATTTTAACTTAATGGTGTGAGGTTTGATAGATATTTTTGTGTGCTGCTAAGACATCTCATCTGCAAAACTTTTCCTAAAGCACCATCTCTGATCTGAACCTGATCAATGAACAAAATAATGGATGAGACTGAGTCTGTAAGCTATCAAATTGATTTATGGTGACCTTGATTCCCCAGATTTTTTTTTTTTTAGAGTAATGCTTGAAGTGAGTTTGCAAGAAAGATTCCTGGGTAGTTAACAGGAAGATGCAATTACTTACGAAAGTTATCATGTTTACAGGAGGAGGTTATGTTTTCTATTTTATCTCTTAAAATGCTCTCACGGCTTTGTAGGAATTAAAAAAACCAATTGTGTTTTTAAAAGTGCCTAAGAAGTTAAGCACCTGTGTGGGCCTCTGCCTGGAAGCTGAAGGCAATCCTTTCAGAATGCTCAAGCCACTTAAATGATTGTATGAAAGTGAAATAGATCCTTACTGTTGTAAGAATTCCTATAACCTTGAACAAACTTGCAATGGGCAGCGTGTATACATCCTTCATATTCTGTATTTAATTGCTCATGATAATGTCTAAATTATTGAAAGATTGTTCCTTAACACTTGCTAGTTAAGGGAGAATATCTTAGCTCAATATTCTTCTGTCAGAACCCAGTAAAATTGTTATGAGTAACCAAGTAAGAGAGTTATGTGATAAACCATGGATTTGTTGGTAGCAGACATAGGGAATATATACTGAAGCTCATAAAAAATGCATTTCATATCAAGTATTTGTATTAATGGAGAAGTTAGACTCATAATTGACTGAAAGTCAGAAAGCATGCAAGTCCAAATAGAGGTGCTCAGTTCAGACCCTCTAATTCCTTCTACTTTTGAAGTCTTTATAGACAATTTTTTTTTGTGAAGATGGCAAGTAATACAAACTAATGTATGAATTGAAAAGTGTTATGTACATTTTTAGAGGAAAGTTGTAATGTTAAAATAGATGCAGACTACTTACATAATGGGTGGGTACATTTACACTGTAATACGTAACCATATGTTGAAGTAGAGCTCTCTTTATTGACCTGTAGTCTTATTTTTTTTATCAAATTGCTTTTATTTATGATGTAGCTAATTGGAATTCCATATAGATTTTTTTGTGAAAGTCATATTTCTTGAACTGTCAAGAACATGCTAAGTACAACACTGGTTTATGAGCCAACAGTAGCCATTTCTATGGGAAGCTCTTTTTTCTTTAGTCACTTTCCCCTGATTTTTTTTTCCTCTGTGTATCCAGTTTCATTACAATTCCAAAAATGTTTGTTTCTTTTCTGTGGATTTTGGGTCCATGTCTCCTCTGACCCAGCCACATTGTAGTCTTGCTTTATGAGGAGATTGGAGTCATGGAATCTATTGCTCTGTTTTTACCTCATGGTTGCTGGGACCTTTGCTGCCACTTAGAACTAAAACAATGTGATTCAATGAACTTCTTAAAAGAGAATTAACTGTTAATTTCTTAAGCCTTGTTTCCTAGGGTAAGCACATAACCTTCCTTCCCTGGTCTGCATG
Organism: Alaudala cheleensis; assembly: GCA_013398995.1. Taxonomy (NCBI): domain Eukaryota; kingdom Metazoa; phylum Chordata; class Aves; order Passeriformes; family Alaudidae; genus Alaudala; species Alaudala cheleensis. The sequence continues at coordinate 105,062 of VWYE01010550.1, read as the reverse complement.
TCTCTACTTTTTAGTCATTCAGTTGGTCACTGCTGGTGTTAATTGAATATATATCCAGCAAAAGAAATCAAAGGTACTGGTTAATAGAATTTTTAAAGTTAAAATGGCTTGGTAGATGTACAAGTAAATTCAAACTGAAGAAAAAATTGAATACTGATGGAAGTATAACATATTATGTACAAGAAATCTAACCACAAAATGTATAATACTTCCTACATTTCTGAGAGGGGAAGCTTTGTCCAAAACTTGGGAATTATTAGATATAGGCATCCTGACATTCTGTAAGGGTTTTTTCTGTGTATTGCTTGAATCTGTAAGTGTGCTCTGTACAGAATATTTTGTTAAATCTTCTAACATGTCAGTGTGCATGCCTTGGTGACTTCAGTCTTTTCTATTCACTAGTTAAGCTGTCTTGTTTTCTTGCTAAGCTTTTCCTGTGTGTTGTTGCTGTGCTCGATGTGGCACAATGCTGCAGGTAATGCTTCAAAATTGTTTTTTACACTCAGAGAGGCAAAGCATTTTCCTTGTGACTTCTCCCATTGTGCCCAAAGGTATCCTCCTGTTCGGTGACCTAGTGAACGACAAAGAGAAATGAAAGGGGACTTCTGTCTTCATGCTCTGCTCTGCTGGAATGAAGGAAGCCCAGCTGCTTTTAGACAGCAAGACTGAGAAGAGAACCAAATTACACACTGCGAATAATTAGAACTACATGGATTTTAATATCATTATTGCCAGGCATTATTGCAGTCATTTCATCGCAACTGCTTTGTTCCTAGTTTCCGTAAATAACATCAGGTTTCAGGCAACCAGAGAAAAGAAATTCAGATTCAGTTACCCAAGTTATTGCTCATATACTTTTGCAGCCTTTCTAGTGCCTCTCCAATATAACATTTTCATTTGACCTAGATAACGTTTCATTTGACTCCTTGAATACAGTAACAGAAATGTGGAAGATATTTTCCCTTCTTTTTGGATGATTTTGAGAACTTTCATTGATCTTCTTCCATTATATTTTGAATTTCAACAGCCTGGTGGCACATTGATAGCTACTGCCCTCTGAATGGTAAAAAATAAGCAATGGAGGAAGTATGAGGAATGGGGGAGAGGAAGAGACTTTGTGGTTGTAAAATCAGAGGTGGTGTAAGTGGCTGCAGTAACTCTGAAGGTCAACACTGTATACATGTAAAATTCCATCTTCTGTGAGATGTGATGAATGAAAAATTTGAAAGAATAATCTGAGACATCCACTGAAAAGCCATAGGACTGTGTGCACTGAGTAGTGCAGGTGTCTTCTGTGGAATGGAATAATGGAGTTTAATGTGTGTAATTAAGAAGTGCAGAATAGACAATTTGGAGGTAGCTTTATAGAAAGAAACACTTAGCTAACAAAAAATGTTTCCTGGTCATATTGTTGACTAGATCGGATTTTTTTTTTTTTTACAGGGGGAGCCCATGAAAAGCTAAAAACCTAACTTTTTAAAGGGACTTACGCTGTGGAGATGGTCACTACATGTATTAGCACTTCTGAGTCAGATTCATTTCATCATTTATTCCTGAAGGAAACCATACCTGTGTAATTTGATATTCCAGTGGATGAGGAATCTGAGATACTGCCAGTAACATGCATATGCAAGCCATTTGCTCTGGAAAGCATCCATTTTGTGATGCTCTGACTTCCAGCCTTACAGAAACTGGACATATTTCAGTCAGAAGCTGCACCCATGTTTTCTGCAGGGGATGGGTTTACACTAGTGAGCTGGTTTACATCAGGACTGTGATTTTGGTGTTGTTTGCCCCAGTGTTTGTGCTTGCCTTGCTTTGGCCTATTTCATAAATTGGTCATGGAGCACAAAACCTGACTTAGATGAGCCTGTTCGAGGCAAGGTCATCTCCTGTGTTCCAGAACTGAATCAGTGCTCGGTTCCTGGGCTCAGACTGGGCACAATCAGAAGTACATCCTTGGCACATGTACCATTTGAATGCTGAATGCATTGCTCCTGCTGGGCTGTAGCTCCTACTTGGCAGAACTATTAGCCAGCACATCCGTAGCTTTTGGCACAAAAGCTGTAGGTTACTGACTCCTGTAGCAAAAACTATGATGATCACTAGGGGTGGGTTAGATCTGAACAGACAATCTTAATAGTGTCTCTGTCTGACTCGAGTGCTTGACCTCTAATGATCACTTCACATCTGTTTTTGTGGAGTGTGGATGGCAGGTATTTTTAATCCAAGCTGTGTAGTACTTCGGATTTACTTTTTTTTTTCAGTGGCAAAGATCTGATTTTCATTTCCATTTTATTTTTGCTGTTAATTCCTGATTACTGAATTGCCATTCATGTTTCCTTTTGTCCCACACTTTCTCTGTTTTTCTTCAATGTTTCTTTTGTGCAATTTTGACTACTTTCCTCTTAATTAGATATGTGGCTGCAACTTTGAGGAAAAATCCTGGCAATTGATTTCCCTCTCCAAGTGTGTGTTTTGAATGTTTTTAATCTTGATAAAGTGCTGTTAAACCATGGCAGAGAGCCTTAATATCAGCCTAGCTTACTTATGTGATTTTAAGATAGCATTTTTTTTTCTGGTGTACTGTCTAATGCTTTGGTCAATGGGGAGAATAATCCCCCAAACCTGCTTCTATTATTTGAGTGAAAATAAGAGCTGGGCTTACTTATAATTTGCTAGAGGATAATCTCTGATGGTTGCTGTATTTTGTTAGGGTATCAGCATCTGAAAAAGTCATGAAACCGGCTGAGCTAGGAAGGTTAAGGAAGCTGCTACTCTGCATCTGTCATAATCCCATAGAGCTGATACTGCTGGAGAATAAAAAACATTTAGGGTGAGGGAATCAAATGGAATAAACTTTTTTTGAAAGAATACTTTGACTTCAGCAGCCACAGTACTTTGTGCTATTTTCCATACATTTTTGCAAGCTAAGCAGGAGCTGGTGAAGTTAGTGCAACATACTGTGTAAAGTATTTTTCATGCAAAGCCTGTTTCTCAAAATTCTTCAGGGCTGAACAATGCGGTGTTACTGTGACACTAAAACTTATTATACCAGTGGGGGTGAGGGAACACTGAAATTAGGTGACATGAAAAGTTTTGTTGTTTTAAAGTAAACTTTAATGTATTAAAAGGGATGTTCAACAGCAGCATATTATTTTATCATGTTTGCTCTACTTTCTAAAGTGGAAAGCAAACACTCTGAAGATTGTTGTGAAGGTGTTTGTCCTGAGGTCTGAAACATACATGAGTTCTCTTTTTTTAATATGAAATAACCTGATTTTTTCAAACCCTTCTCAGAAACACAGGAAAATCTTAAAGTTTCTAAAGGCTTAACTAGGTTTCATCTCATATTGAGAAAAAATTAATTTGATCTGCAATTGTTTGCTTGATTCCTGCAATTACTAGAAAGGGCTCTTTATCATCTCTGATAATCTTTTAATTTAGATAGTCAATGTATGGTCAAATTAGAATCCCAGATGACTTGGTCTTTTCACCTTAAATTTTTTCATACAGTACTTGTGTATGATTTTAAAAAAACTTACTTGTAATCTTTAATACTAAATATATTCAGGTTTTTGTTTTGAAATTTATCATATTTAGAGCATGGGTGTGAAACCTGTTTGTGTTCCTGTTAAAATATTTTGTCAAGTCTGGGAAATTTCTAGAGGAAAACCAGGATTGCTAACCATGTATTCCTTAGCAAGGCATTCAGAACACCATAAAATAACAAAATCCCCTTCAAACGCAGTTCTAGTTACCTACAACTTTTGAATAATTTTCAAGCACCAGCTGGTGGATCTTTATATGAAGAACACAAGTGTAGTTGCAGCACCATTTTCAACTCTACTGAAACAAAATGAAATGCCTTGGGCTAATGTCTCTCCTTACATGTATTTTAAACCTTCCAGTAGGGATTTGCATGCTTATATAACTAATATTAACTTTCTCTGATGCTTTTGTTGCACCACTGTGAAATTATACCAGTTCTTGTAGTTTTTTTGTACCTACTGAGTTGAGAATGACAGCACAACCTATGTTAATGTGTTGTAAATGGCATTGTTTAAGCTTGTCTCACAGCTCCACTAGGTTTTGATATGCTTTTCTGCCCTCATAAATATTTATACCCGTCCATGCTTGACAGCTGAGGAAAGTCTATCCAAGCAAGTCTTTTGGCCTAATCAATGTAAATTTATAGAAATTCCTTTCTGGACTGCTGAAGTCAGAGAAAGCAACTGGAGTGCTGCTGTGGTGGTCTCCATCCTAGGCACATGTCAGCAGCAAACTCACTCTCTTGTGACATGGGAAGTGAGAGTGGGCCAACATTCATCATAGTCTGAATAAACTAAATAAATGCTGGCAGTACAAAAGACTACTCTGTGTCCTGCTGTTCATTGTTAAAACTTTAAGGATTTAAAACTCAAAATATTATCAATATCATTAATTGGAATTGCAGATCTGTACCATACTCATGCCTCTTCATCTGTGGAATAATGTCTTCTACTTTTTTCACCATGTCATACTGTTGGTGTGAATATGGGAGTGCTTATGGAAACTGTTCTGGGAAACATAGTGAATGGTCAGGAACTCTGAACTGTAAGGGTCTCAACCCAGTGGAAGCTGCCTTGTAATAAATTAAGGTAAACTAACAAGAAGAACCTAATTTTGGATAGCTTACAGCATACTGGCAGGATTGTGTTAGAAGAATATCTAGCCTTTATTAGGGTTTTAAAGTTATCCAGCTATTGTAGGCTCTAAAAATACTGGTAGAGGTGGTATAGGAGTCCCAAGGATTCTTACTCCAAGGAGAGGAGGTAGTGTGGCAATGTGGGTAGCAGACTCCTATAACTCCTAGCTCTTTTCCCATTTCACGATGATGATCCATTATCAGTTGGAAGTCAATGAGTTTTGAATGCCTTTTTGTTTGCAGCAACTTGAACTGAGTTTGCTCTGATTAAATGTGTTCAGACTTAGTAGGTGCCCTCTGGGTGCTGGAGGGTGGTGAGAGGAGTAAAGGTAGGAGCAGCTGGAGGCATTAGGCTCGCTGCAGGTTTTGCAGATGTGGGAGAAGAGATGGCATGTAAGCGAGCGTGTAGGAGCCCTTCCCTCTGGCAGGATGTCAGGATCCATTTGGCAAACTGACTCTCAGCCTGAACGAGGGCTGAGCCTGCCTTGGAGAGCCCAGCTGAGGCAGGTGCTTGTGCATTTGGCAGCAGTTTGAGCTCTGGGCTTTGCTATCTTGGGAAGGAGGGGTCTGCTGGAAGCTGATAAATTGCTGTGACAAAGAGGTTCTTGTGCCTGGTGATGATGTTATGGAGTAACTACACTGTAAAGGACTGGTTTAAGTGCATGTTCAGCACAGCTGGTACTGCATCACAAGGGTTTTTCTAATGTACTTATGGCAGAGAATGTGTTAATGACCCTCACTGTTTTCCTTCATGCACTTAGGGATAAATCTTTGAAATAAGTGCCAGTTACTTCAGCTGTTTACTTCGGTTAGGTTCATTTCAAACGCACTGTACCTTGCTTGCATGACTGAACCACTTCAACCCTGTGGATAATGTCATGGTGGTTGTGATGCAGAAGGTCTGAAGACTGAAGTGGACAATCAGTACTGAAATAATACAGGGTGTGATTTGTGCTGTTTAATGCCTAGTTCAGTGTTTAGCATCTGGCTAAACTGTAGTACTGTCCCTTCTCCTATTCCTATAGAGGCAAGGAAGGGAAAAGATGTTTTCTCTCAAATAATTTATACTATTTAGCTCTTTTACACATCTAATTTTAGAGTATAGTGAATCATATTTATGGCAGTAGATATTTCCTTAAATTGATTAGCTAAAGTATGTTGGAAAATTTAGTTGTCTAACCTAATAAAGTTAAATGATTCTAAATTGATCTTTATATGCAGGCCAACTATTGTCATGCAATTGGTTTTGTAAAGATATGAGCATAAATGTCTAGTATGACACCTATTAACTCTTTGATATTACCCCCCCCTTTTCTTTCTAAAATACACCACAAAAATAATTCTAAATTTAATTTTCTGATTTTCACTGGGTGGTTTCAAAAGCCAAAACAAATCTGAACATTTGGAAAAAAAAATTAAAGAATTTCAGGCTCTAAGTCTACTTTGTGGCCTAAACAACTGAAGAAAAACAAGGAAGAGATTTTGATCTTAGCAAATGCTGCTTCTGTAGTGTACTTAAATATAATTGAAATGGTAACCTTACGGTTAAAAACAAATCAAAAGAAAAAAATCAAATAAACAAGTCTGTGAGCTATATATATATTTGGCATTTGGAAACTGGGTACATTTGAGTCAAGCTCTCATTAGGCAATATTAGCTACAGAACATTTTCCATGTGTATTATGTATATTTTGTGACGTGTTTTGGCATATGACCAGATGAAATAATAAAACTTCCATTTGGGAGTTCAGAATAAAATCTCTTTGTCAAAGCTTGTTTGCATTAATTCTCCTTTAGATTCAGCCAATTGAGTGATGTGGCTGTAATCTGTAATCATTTTGCTTGCTTAAGCATGTATGATATAAAAAATAGTGTTTATAATGCAGTTGTCACATTGATGCACAAGGATGTGCTAGCTCAGGGTGTCCATTGCTGACATCTGCATGGCTTCTCAGCTGTAGGTGTTGAGGGATATATTGTTGGCTAAGATTTTTCCAAGATAATTAATCTTTAGAACCCTTAGCAATGTGCAGGCAAATCTGAAGTTTTGGTGTTCCAAATGGCCAGGAGCCATCATCTTTGAACATCTAAATGGTGTGGGGGAATGGAAAGCTTATGAGTCTACTAATATAATAGCACAGCAATGGGATTAGCGTTGATCACATTGTTCAGGAGAGAGGCTTGATTGAGGGTGATGTCTGGCAATATTACGTTAGGTTGCTGTGTAATCCACTCTGTAATAGCTGCTGTCAGCTTTGACTTTGGGCATTAATCACAGTTTGTCCTCCACATGTACTCAGCTGGGATTGAACACTGTGAGCCTTCCCTGTACAGCTATCTGTGATTCAATATCAAATTCTACTCAGTGTATCAGCAGTCCAGCTGCATCAGATTGCTTTCAGTCACACTGAAATGTGGAGCTAGAAAAGACCTCTGTTCTTTATCTGTTTCCAAACACTTTTCCAACTCTTAAGCCTGACTTAGATTTGGGTAGCTCTCCCAAGAATATTTTGTTCATCCAAGAACAATGCCTTGTAGATGAATATTCCTCAGGTATGCTATGCCTATCTAAAGTCAACTCTTTAAAGACTCTTTAAAGCGAGACTCTTACTCTGAAGGATTATATTTCTATGTATTAACCTACTGCTGATCTGTTACCTGAGAATTTGATGTACTAGTATTCCAATGGGTTTATTTCCAGCAGTCGTATTTCTTCTAACTTGCTAAAAAAATCTTCTAATTAGATGCAATGACATTTGACATATCTTCTACTGAAACAGCTCATCTTCACCACAACTTTGTGTTTACACAAAGATCATTCCCCAAATTAGTTACTTCCATCTCACTTATGTGAGGCTGTCTGAGGAGCTGGGTGTACTTGTTCACTAGTTCTTTCCCCTTCCAAAAAAATATTATTCAGAAGGAAAGATAATTACAAGGTTGAAGATGAATGGTCTAATCTGCTGTCTTGAATTTTCTCATTTTCCTGTATTATTCATATTTTTTGGCTGGGTGTGGGAAGCACAAGCTGAATGCTGATTCCCATGCTGGCTGCTCTCTGTCCACTGCCACCTGTTTCTTTCCAGGAGAATATCTCAGGTGTGCACCTGTTCTCCAGCTCATGATTTAGGGGAGTTGCAGGTTTGAGTCTCTTGTATATTTTAATTGGCTCCATACCATGTGCTTTAACAGTCTGTGGAGCAAAGAATGTTTCTGGCTTGGAAAGAACACAGGCAGCTCTACTGCCTGGTGTCTATAAACCCCAGGGGACTTGGGGAGTTTAATCTCCTGTGCCTAGGGATGAACGACTTTTGTCTGTCACCTCTTGCTGTTAATGCTAAAGCATTCCTGCTTGGCAAAATTGCTCATTTACCCCCAGCTCTTCTGAAGAAATACATCCTTCTTGATATTTTAAACATTTTTTTCTTTTCTTTTCTTTTTTTTTTTCTGCTGCTTGAGTTAGCAGTCTTCAAATTGTGGTCCGTATTCGTTCTCTGGACAGAGAAACACTTTCTGACATGATGTGAACTCTGATCTGTTTCTAGAAGATATTTTCACTTAATTGCTATTCAAAATTACTCAATTTAGAATGTTTTGTGCTGTTCCCAGTCTCATTCTTTCCACACAAAGGTAAAAATAGATGGAAAGAGATAAGGAACTGTTGATGAAAACTGGTAATGGTATCTCAAAAGTAATTTGAATAGAATAATTGGAAGATTTTGCAGGGTCAGGCAGTCAGAAGGATCAAGGTTTTTAAAATACACAGTGCAGGAGTAATGGAATAGGGACTAAGAATTTTTCTATGGAAAGGGAGGATGTCCAGTAGGTGAACAGTAGTCATTGGTCAGTGTTCTGAGGCCACACTGGGGCTGTAGCTGGAATCTGAAAGCAAAACTCTATTTGCATGGCTATTACTTTACCAGGTGTTAGAGGAGCAGTAATTGGGATTTCCCCATTGGCTTTGAGGAGCAGTAAAAGAACAAACGACAGGGTTAAGTGACCTTACTGTATCTGCTTTCAGTTTTGATAATGAATCTAGACCAGTGTGAGTATCCTTATCTGTCATGCCACCTGCAATGACTGTGCTGCTCCAGCCATCCTACTTGAATCAGTAGAGAGATGTTACAAGTTTTTATCATCTGTGCAAAAGCTGTAAGACTTGTGCTGGCTACAGGCAACTTGTTTGTTCCTTGTGTTTTAATTCCATTCTCTTGGACAGGCAGTCTGAAGCTTTTTCTGTGCTGGGAACTAGACATTTCAGAGTTGTCATGTTTATGACTTGTTTATGTTTGCCAGTCACTGATTATTTGGGGTTTTCTCCATATGATGCTTCCTCTCTTTGCATTTCAAATTTTGCTCTGCTCCTGTAAAAAACTAATTTCTCCTTTGTGCTGTCTGCTATCTCTTGGGTCCAATTTTGGTGTTTATTTCTACTTAATGCTGAGTGTTTTTTTCTTTAATTTTTTGTGTGGGGGTTTTAGTTTTTTTGTTATTGGGGTTGGAGGGAGTTTCTTGTGGTTTGCTTGCTTGTTTATGTTTAGAAAGCTATCTGTTTATCTGTTTGAATTCAGTTTGCTTAATGAGAAGAATTTTGTGGAGCAAAGTTCTGAATGATTCCCTCCTCTGCCCTGTGACTTTGTCATGAGGAACACTGCTGTTAGTAGTCCATTAAATATTAATGGCTCTTTGCAATTTCTCTCTAATGTGCTTTATTTTGGTACCAGTCCAAGCTGTGGAAATGAAAACCCCCTCGGGACTTTATGTAGAATGTAATTTGCTCTGCAGTTTTGGCTGTAAACATGATAATAAATTAGAGGATGTAATGAATATTCATTGAAGCGCACAAGGGTTTTCTTCACCAGTGTCTGCTTAGCAGCTTCCCTCCAAACTATACCTGATGAGACATGAGCATGGGTGTTGGCAGCCCCAGTGGCTTGGTATGTTCACTGTGTGATGTTTTTGCCTGACAAAAATGTATCCTAAAAATGGTCCTCAAATTGTCTTGTCCTTGCAAAATTCATAGGAGAAAGTAACCAATGCCTTGGTGTTCCAATCTGTTTAATGTGAGTTAATAAGTTTGAAGTCATAAGTTTACTGTGTTGGTGTGTGCAGCTTCACTGCCTTAGTTATCCCTGTGTTGGGACTGAGGCCAATTCCTCTCACTGCAGTGAGAGGTGGTTTGACAATCTACTTGCTGTGTTTTGTCAAGTTCTATTGTTCTGCAGGTTTAGGCCAAGGTCATACAATTTAATTTATAGCAAAGGAAGAAAAAATTTTTTTCCACATTTCAGTACAATTTTGTCCTTTATAAGAAAACCTTTTCCACTTCTGGTACTAATTCTCACTTTAGTCCTTTTCGGTTCTGATTCTCTTTTGGACTAATTGGAAACTTACTGTATGAGAGGATGAGAAAGGGCTTGTCACATTTAAGTCAATTTGTGCCGTTGTCATGAGAGATTGTTGAATTCTAACTACATCTAAAATTTGAAAAATCAGAGTAAATTGGCTACCTAATTATCTCTTAGTATATAGCTATTTATAGACTGTCACTAATTATCAAACACACTAAATATACTGCACAGGATTTGGATGAGAAAAGCTTCAGTTTAGGAAAACTCATACTATAAGTAGTCTGAGGCTTCTTGTTCTATCCATTTGCACTGAGTAACCACTATGAATTGGTTACTTTTTCTTTAGCATTTTCATTTAGAAATTGCATGAAGTTTTTCTATGAAACTTTTTGCTTAAGTAAAAAGTTTTGATGGAGTTTTTTTTTTCTTTTACCTTGTTGACAGCTTCGAGAGGAATACAAAGGCTATGTTTTCAGAGTCTATTGAGTAGTTTATTGGCTTGGGATATCTGAGAGAATCCAGGCAATCTCTGGTCTGATTGAGACAAAGCAGCACTTTGAATCAGGATCTGTAACAGCCTGATCACTGACTTCAATATCTGTCAGGCAGTAGAGTGTGTATTTTTCTTTTACGCTGGATCATTTGGAGGCACAAATAAAGATTAATGTTTTTCAGTCTAGAATAAGTGATTTCTTAGCTCTCTCTACTTGATTCTTTTCCATTCAGTTTGATGCTGTGCTTCTTCATGAAGAAGTTCTCACTTTATCAGGAATTTCTGCATTAAAACAATCCTGGTTGTTGAGAATGGGCATGTCACAGTGCTGCAGTAGGAATGGCTAGAAAAAAAAATAGATGTTCCCAAAATGCAAATATGGTCTCATTGCCTAGCTTCATTAAACATCTTGCTCATGTGTATAGGAAATCCAAAATAGTTCAGCAGAATGTCTTTCCTAACCTCTTCTGTTATTTCTCAGTTTTTGCTGCTTTCACTTCTTACTCTGTCTTATTTGTGTAACTCCATAATAAGTCTGTTTGCCCTTTTGCAATTAATTCTATTTATATTTAGCCTGGTTAGAAATGCTGGCTGCTGGTTATGTAATTAGTGGTGTGACAATGTCACACGGTACTTATCAGTTCTTGCTGCTAATGCTGTTTTTGTTTCCTTATGCTTGTGCTCAAGACATTTGAATATTAATTATATCTTGCTGAGTTTGATTTTACTTCGAGTGCAACAGGTTTCTCTGCTTCAGAAGCACCAATGGTTCTCTGCTGGTGCTGGCAAAAAGAGTCTTTTGAAGTGTTTACATTTGTCACACAGATGTCAATGTTGCTTATTTACTCTTCTGTCTCACTTGATGGTGTAAACAGACCTGAGTTTTGTGGGATCCCTCATTTGGAATGTTGACTCTGACTAGCGGAAATTAAGGATGCTTCAATTAGGGAAATACTATTGCCTTCCTATAAAAAGCTTACCTAATGATTTTTAGTGTATGATGATTTAGTCAATAACTCACTATCCCATCTCTCACCAGTAACCTCAGACTAGGTTATCTAAATGGTCACTGCTGCTGTCATATGGGTAACTGACACTGCCTTGTTATCATCCAAATGATGGGGAATAGAAATATCATTCTATGGTTTCTGGAATGCAGAATCCCCAACAGCAGTTTTAATGCAGAATGTCTGGGAAAAACCTGGCTTTCAACACTACAGGATTGCAACTTCAACAGCTGGTCCCTTCTTGGAATATGCCCACTACTGGTGGTAATACTGTGCCATGGCTTACAACAAATTTGGAAGAATTGCTTCAGCCCTCACCTTATCAGCTACTTTGTTCACTTGGTTAATAAAATAATTTTACCGGACTAAAGATTAAAACTGAGTGCTAGTGTTTTCTGACAATTGTAACATATTGAGCTATCCAGCAGTCCTCATGGCTGGTGATGTTGATGGACTGTGTTCTGGCAGTGCCTTGAGCAATGCTTCCCTTCTTCTCAGCCTACAGGTCTCTTTGAAACATTTACACTCCAGAGCCCTGTCTGTTCTGCTGGTGATAATGCCCAGATCCATTCCCTTCCCTTCCCTGCAGAATCCTCTGTACTTCTAGCTTTTCATCTAGCTAAGCCAAATTCCCAAGCTGCAGCTGTTGGAATCTTCAGCCACTCGGTTCCTGGATGCTTAGAAGGAGCCCATGCAGCTCTCCTAGCAGTCTGGGCTGAACACAGCTTTCTCCCAAGAGCCCTGTGTACCAAGAGGATTTCTGGACTATTCTTGGTGCCAGTGATTCTATCTTTAAAGCAATTTCTCAAAGTTCAAACTGTCAGTTCATGGTTAAATTATCTTCAAAGCAGCTCTGCCATTAAATACAGCTCTTTGCAGTCCCTATCTCTAGTTAGATCATCTTTCCTTTCTGCAGCTAATCTATTGCTAACATTTCCCAGTATATGTATTTCTCACCCCAATACCTCGTACTGTGGTATGCTTTGTGATTTTTGCTGTCATAGTATATTATTTAAGACAAGGTTTGTTCAACTTTGCATTTGAAAAAAAAAGGTAAGCTGCTAACAGTACAAATAGTTTAAATATACATTAAAAAAAGGCGTTTTCCTAAATCTGCAATAAAAGAAAAAATCATGAAACAAAAAGGAGACTTGTTCAGAGACATGAGAGAAGCAAGGTAAAATTGGCACTCATACAAACAGCTCTGTTGCAATTGTAAGAACATTTTTAGTGCCTCTGGATATTTCTTATCACTAAACCATAAGATGTTGCTGCTTATTTCAACTATTAAAGTGGGTACTTGGTCTAATTAGTCTGCATCAAGCAGTAGGAATTTCTGAAGACCAAAGAGAGACAGGTTACCTTTAGAGGAAATTATGTGTAATGGCAATAGTAATATTAATTAAAATAAAAATACATGAAGGCCCGGTGTACTGCGGGTTCTGGATTCACTTCACACTTCTTGCATGAAGACATATTGAAGACATATCATGCCATGGCTCATCCAAAGCTTATCAAAAAGAAATTATTAATACATTTGGATGTAGTATTTTCACTTGTCAGTCATGAGATGTAGCTTTTATATTAAACTTCTCCATATCTTAGCAAGAGTCTGTGTTACTTAGAACTGACTGCAAAGAAGTGATAAAGAATGTGTGACTGTATTGGCTGGACTTTCAGCTTAGTCGGATATGGGTGTTGTCATTAATCTGTGATTAATTAGTAGATGACTTTAATGTCTATGTATAGCCTGGGATATAAAAGGATTATGCTGATAAAATGTAAAGTATATAGTTTTGAGATTAAGTCCTCTTATTGCCACAAATTATATTTGATCTTCAGCTAATACTCTAGAAGGAATTAAAAATAATAATAAAGAAACCTATCCTTTACCAAAAATCTTTCCAATATCTATAGTGGTGTGTGTCTTTTTTTTCTGATTTGACACAGGGTTAGGAAAGGATGGTTAAATAACTTAACAAGATGTTTCAAGAGGAATCTGGACCACCAGGTCTCTGAAGTTCTTTTTAGACTGTCTTCATAACAGTTGTGCTTCAGTGTAGGCACCTTAATTTTGAAGATGAAATTAAAAGAAGGGAAATATTTTATTTGTGAAAAACTTAATCAGCAAGGGCATTGAAAGGATCAAAATTTAGCAATTACTCTTAGTGGTTTTAAGTACATTGAAGTTTATTCAAAATCAAAATCTTTGATAGTTGACCTAGTTAATGATTTTGTGGACAAAAGACTTTAGAACAGGGTTTAAGTTAAATCCATGGGGAATTTGTTTTTCCTGTTTTTTTTTTCTCTCATTTTCTCTTTTTTCTGTTGTCCTTAATTGATAATTCTAGAAACTTGAGAACCCAGCAATTTTCCATCATTCATTTTTCCCAATGCAATATTGAAAATGGCAGCACTCCAGAGGCTGTGGATAACTTGATAGATTTTATTTTAAAATGAGATCTCATTGACTTTTCACCATTCCTTAGTGCCTGCCTCCTTTCTTTGAGAGATATCAGAACTAATTTATTTTTTCATAAAATTGTGTGCCCATTTAGCTATCAATTATTTTTCTACAGTTTCATGGCTAAAAAATTCAGGAATGAGAATCACGAAGTTAGTAAGGGTTGTATTATTATTGTGATTATCATTCACTTATTTGAGGAAAAGATTTTTCATTAGGAATATGTTAGTTTGCTTGTGATCACAAATGCACAATAAAAGTTTCCAGTTAAAATTTAAAACTCCTTTTCCAATACTGACTCCAGAAATAGAAGTGAAAGCTGATTTTTGAAGATAATTTATATATATTTGTACTATATTTACTTTTTTATTTCTGTTGAATTGAGAACTAGGACCTTTTCACAGGATTTCAGAAAATGAATGCACCTTTGCCTCTTTCATTAACGGCTTCCATTAACTCTTTAATTATCAGAATAATAGCTGCTGAATATATAAAGCAAGGGCCAACTCTGGTGCCAAAATAAATATCTGGGAAAGAGCTATATAATTATTAAGGAATTATTCAGATCCCAGAATGAGTGTGTATTGCATATTTGCTTTGAAAAGTGACAGTAAAAGTAGGCATTTCTGTTTATCACACATATACATAAAAAGTTTTTTTGGAAGTTAATGACCCTCTGTCTCCAGCAAGGTTACAACCACTGGAGTTTGATTCCATAAATGAAACTTAATTAGATATGAAGCTGCATGAGTCAGAACAGAGTCCAGCTGGCTCATCTGACTATAGAACTAACAGCAATGAAACCAATAGAAGCTTTTGTCAGCAAATTCATTAGTGGAGACTGTGCTCACTTAGAACAACCATTTTTTAATAGTTTTTTTTTCCTTTTATATTGAGACCTTCTCTTGGACTTTGAATTAATGTGAAGAATGGATCATAATGCTTGATGCAGTGCTGTTTAAGTGCTGTTTAAAACAGATTATGAACCCTAATGAGTTGCTCATTGACTTCTCGTTACATCACTTTTGTTCCACCAGTGAGGACAGAAAAATGCTCATTTTGCTAATATCTCTTTCTTGCATAAATAGCACAGGACAAAATGTAACTGCAGTTGACAGTGCTTCCTGTTCATCACTTGACTGTCTTTGCTCAATTATCTCAGCAGCTGGATGAATAGGATTCAAAGTCTGGTTTCCCTATTTTGCATTAAGTATAAAAAAAGATAACAAATGTAAGTTTGATTAGAAGGATGGCTCCTGTATATGGCAGTCAGAATGGGAAAGGACTTGGTATTTACTCTTCTGTTCTCTATGTTTAGGCCCACCTCCAAAAGTAGATGTTGGGGTTTTAGCCCTACTTCATACTACTCAGTAGGCAATTTTACTGAGTGTTAAATTGTATCAAAGATCTTTGTCTTTCTGTCTTGTTTCCTTTTTTCCTTTTTTTATCCCTTTTGCCAGTCTAGTTGCGAGGATAATTTTTAACTGTGGTGGTTCTAGAGGAGGTAGTGTTAAACAATTGGAATAGATAATTAAAAAAAACCCTTTTTTTTCTTCTAGATGGTTAATGCAAATTAGAAATCTACTACTGTGTTAGTGTCTACTAGAGACTTTAAAATAGAAGAGGCCAAATCAATGACACGAGTGTTTGGGAGAGGGGGAGAAAAGCAAAGGGCTTCCCGGTGAAGAAATTTTGTTGGGAGAACTTTGCAGAATGGACTTCTTTATTTTTTTAGTGGTACAGGCAACAATGGTGAGAAAACAAAAAAAAGTTAATTCTAAGGAAGGCTGAAAATCTCCAGTCCAGAAATAAAATCTTCTGTCTTGATATAAAAAGAGTATGTTTCTTGTTCCTGCAATTCTACATTAGCTGTAAATTTATTGTCTTCTTCACTCTTTCTACAAACAGTGAGAAGTCTGCTTGCTTGTGGTGGTACCAAGAGCAATGTATAAATTGTGTTTTAATTTAGGCTGTTACTGTCTCCTTCCCTCATTTTCCTTGGGAAAATGGGTAAAATTTGTGCATGTGGGGAGGGGAAATGGTATGCATTACTCTTCATCTGGATTCATATTGATATTTTCTTGTAACCACTATTAAGAATGGAGTGTAGATAACAAAGCAAATATCCAGGTACACATGCTGCATTTGCATTTTAAATCTTTGTATACTAGAGTTGGGATGGGCAGAACTTGCTGTGTCTACTGTTAGGGGGTACCAAAACTAAGGATAGTGGAAGAATGAGAGAAGGGGAAATGTACATGGACATGCTTCATGCTGAGACTACACTGTGGCAATAAAATGCCAAGGCTGCTATATCAGATTGTGGTTTTTGGATATGTTAAAAAAACTGTGAAGAGCTTAAGGTTATATGCTATGATTTTTGCCTCCATTATAGTACATCTTTAGCTATGTTCCTATCACCATTTTTTGACCACAAAATTTACCTGTAGGAGATGGGAAAAATGAAAAAACAATAACAAAATGTTGATGTTCTGGTAGTGAAGACAAGAAATTCCCTGAATTTCAATGTTGAAATCTAGATGGATCCTATTGTTGTTGTCATCATGGCCTAGTTGAAGGAATTAGGAATAGATTATCTTCTGTAAGCCATGATATAGCAATGGAGTGCATCTGCCCATGACTTGAGTACATCTGGTGCCAGCAAAAATTGGATGGGAATGTTGGGTGTAGGGTGTGGTTTGGTGGGTTTCTGTTTTGTTTTGAGGCATGCTGGTTACAACCATCTTCTGTAATGAAGCTGCTGAGTTATTGGAAAAGTCATAAAGATTAGCTCAACTTCCAAAAAATAAAATAAAATACAATTGGTGCCTATATAATGAAGTGAACATACTGTATTGTCCCAGGACATGATTTCATTAGAAAGAATAGGAAAGGTGTAGGGAGAGGAAAAGGTGGTTGTGTGTATCTGTGTAGATGAACGAGGTCTGTTGCTTTTGACCTAAATAGTCCACTGTCTCCTTCTGCTGTTGGCCTCTGCAGTCATAAATAATCCTTGGGATCTGCACACTGACAAGGTTGTTGTGTGCAATGGATTTCAGGCCCTTGCTATAATCTGAGCATGTTGTGGTGCCATACTGTATGTATATAGATGTGTGTGGAATTTGAGTAAGACTACTGACTTTTGATATGCAAAATATTAGCAGTCTTGTCAGATTTTCAGTTCATGCTTTGTGAGTCTTCAGTGTTATCTTTATGAGGGCTTAAGCAAGATTTAGTAAATAACTTGAACAGCACATAAAAAGGACAAGTTCTTGTTTCTGATTTTGTTTTCTAAGCTGTATTTAAACCCCATATTTACAGGTATTTGTGCAGTTGTAATACAGAAGTGACACTGAAGTCTGGTCTTCTGCTGTTAAGAAATGCACTCCTCCACCCTCAGAAGTGAACAAGAGATGGAATTTGTGTGCTTTTTGCAGATTAGATTTCACAGGGCAAAATTCATATTGGCAAATTGAGTTCCTCTCAAGCACTTAACAATGGCAAATGTTCCATACCTAGATTAATATTCTTTTAAAAAGTCTTTGCTATATTGTACCTCCCACCTTGACAACCTGCTTAATCTCTGCTGCCCAAAGGGCAGTGCTTTTCTGTAGTCCAGTGCCTGTTCTATCCAGCTGCAGTAGATGGACAAGTCATATTCTGGTCAGGTGTTGAGAGCTTTTATGGAATTTTTCTGTGTGTCAGGCTGTGTCTCTGTGTCCAGGCTGTGTCTCTGTGGCACAGTAATTGAAGAGACACAGGAAGCTTTTTTGGTAGATACTTCTGGTGATTCAAAAAGTTCATGTAGAAGTGCTTTCAGATCAAAGATTGATTTCTAAAAGGCAACAGTAACTTCAGGGTCTACTAGGTCATTTACCCTAACTCATCTGTCTACCCTATGACTACGTACTTACAGATCTGCAAGTTCTGATATACTACTTTTTCATTTTGACTCCTCTTTCTTTCTCAGCTATGCTGGTGGATCTGAATTTTTGCCAATGCCAGTGTAACATACAAAAAAAAAAAAAAAAACCCAAACCCACACATTCCTTAAATTGTACTTTGAATATATTTTGGAAATACTATTAACCAGCTTCAGAAGACATGATAAATGGTCGTATTACCAGCTGCAGTAAGCTTCTATTGCTGCATTGAGCAAATAATTGCTTTGACTTAGCTGGACTTACTGCAGTTTGCATCACTTGAGAATCTCACTGTAGCTGGAAGCAGCAGTTCTGTTGATTGCTTTGCTTTTCTGCTTGTTCCAGTATATAAGTGAAGCACAAGCTTTTATGTGTTCTTTTTATGACATTTATTCTGCTTATATTTGCAAGGTAGGTCTTATTGAATGCTGATGAAAGCCACACCTGTCTGCTAAATTAAGAACAAAGAACGTGGTTTATTTGCTGTTCATCAAAATCAGTGTTTCCCTTGGATGAAAGCTTGTGTCTACTGATGCCAATGACAGCCACCTGCATATGTCTGACAACATAATATTGACGTTGGTAATATGCTGCAGAATAGGGAAGGAGCAGGAATTGCTCTTCTCCAGATGGAATCAACCCAGAAAAACTGTAGTGCTAATGAGGCAGATGACCCCATGTGATGAATTTACTTTTTCTACTCCCTGAAAGTGGTGTAATGTAGATGTTTCTAGGTCCTTCTCTATAGTGCCTCTTCTGCTTATTCAAGAGTAAATGCTGCAAAGACGCTGAGAAAACTGCTAAATTATTCTAATCTACAACTTTCTTAGCACAGGGAACTGCTTTTTTAAATACAGTAATTTAAACAAAAGAAGAATAGTCAGAGCATAATGCTGATGTTTTGGTATTTCAGAATGTGTGACAAATTGCTCAGTTTAAGCTGTGTGTTTAAATATAAAAGAAACTTACTAACCTAAGCAGGTCAAAACCCAATGACTGCTTTGCCATCTTTTACTGCATGCAAATGAGACACAGCACTACTGTTTTATGTGAGTGCTAGTGAAGTGGCCATTTCCATCAGCAAGAAACTTACCACTTGTAGCATAACAGTGTAATGTTGCAGATAACTTCATTCTCCACAAAATTGCTGTGACTGAATTTGCAATTGATTGGTCCCAGTGATCTCAAGTGGTGTACTTGTGGTACTGAATTTAAGTTGCAGAACACAGAGAATCATCTGCATTGAATCCTTGGAAAACAGAATTCAAAGCAAAGTGCAGAGGAAATACCTTATATTTTAAAACATTTTTTAAAATTATTACTTTTGCTATTAAGCTGTTTTGAAGTGTTTCAGGTTTATGAATGTGTTTGGTCCAGAATAGAAAAAATACAAAACAAAGGGATGGATCCTTTTTTCTGAAGTCTAAGTAAACAATAATGGTAATGAAAAATGTTGGGAAGAACTCAGTTTACTTTGTGCTTCTGTGTGCATTTACTGGTGTCTGGCTGTTTCCATCTTCTGGAGTGCCTTGTTACATTAGCTGGAAGGATCCTTATCTCATTTTGTATACCGACAAGGACAAATTCTGAAACAATGTTTGAAAAAAATGACATAAATGTGATGGAAACATTTTATACAGAGACATTACTGGTTTTTTCAGTTACTAAGGTAGCCTTATATTGTCCTGAATAACAACAGGCTTCTTTACTAAAAACAATGATCAATCCTGTACAGATGAAATGTAACCGAGGTTAATTATGGGGCAGGGATCATGGAAGCAATCATGAACTATAGTGTTTATGATGCTGAAAACATCCAATTCAAAACACAAATGTATTCAAAATGTTCAGGAAGGAAGGTCATAAAAGTGCTCTTCTTTTTGTTGATATTATGGTGAGGTTTTTATGGTTTTGTTTAGTTTTCTTTTCAAAGAGTTGTGCTGTATTTACAGCAAACTCAGTATAGTATCTCCTCACAGGAACCACCATGATGGCTTGATGCTAGAGTTTTTCAGTGCTGTCTGAGGTTCTTTTTGTGTTCACATGGTAAAAGAAATGGAAGGAGAGTGAGTGGAAAATTAATGTATCCTTGTGAGCCATTCACCAAGTAAGGGGAGCTGTGTGTCCACTAGTTGAACAAGATTAGAGAGCAGACGTGGCATGTAAAACACTTTGTTTTGCTTGGTTAACTCTCAGATGCATTTGTTCCAGCATCGGAAAGATGCACAGGAGTTGGTGGGGTAGAAGCAATGGTTTGATTGCTACTTGACAGGTTTTATGTCAGCTTAAATGGATGAACTACAGTGCTTGCACTGTTGAGCTACGACTGACATGCAGCCGGAGAGCAAGCCCGCTTTTTCCTTTGCATCTACCTGTTTCTAGTTCTGTTTTTTTGTGTATGTTTGAGAGTGTAGGATGGTGATGTTTGGTTTTTCAGTTGATATAGCTGGACAAAATAATCAAATATTTGCTAATCCAGTAGTGGATAAATTTCTGGCAAAACTGAACTTGTGTGTCTCTGCATTGTTAATGTTTAGCTTGCAGCTAAGTACTAAACTACTAAATATATGATTTGTTGATCTAAGGTCATCATGAATCCATTTTTAAAGCAAACTTGCACCTCATTTCTGTTTTAATTTTGAGATGCAGGCTTTGCAAGAGATGGTTACACCTAGGAGGAGTTAATACCTTTCAATCCTAGGACTAACAAAGACCTTTTGATGTTAGACTGCTTAGTCTCACCTAATGCCAGGTACTTCATCCCACTGAATCACTGACATCACCAATATGGTGAGTGCCTGGTGTATCACTAACATGCAATCCAATGAAGTTCTGATTTAAATGTCTTATCTACTTATGTAAATGACATAAGAAGCTATAAAAACAGATGGCAGACTTGGTAACAAAGTCCTTTCTATTTTTTGTCACCTACTGTCAAGTTTAAGGGTTCCTGAGTGTCACTTCCATATACTTCATGTTAACTTGTGTTGAAGAGGAGCTCCACACTCTTGTGCTGTTGGATCTTCACAGTTTAGTTTAGCTGCTTGTTAATCTGACAAGAGTGCTCAACATTTCATTTAGTGATTCAATCTCTCTTTTTCTGAGCTGCTCCCAGTGATTCTGAGGTGGGAGGCATACATTAGAGATCTTATGATATGCATATTAAAGATTTTAAGGTTTTTTTAAACAATCTGGACTGTGCATAGTAATGAAATAACACTTTTCATTTAAGCTGTAGTATCAAACAAATAATTCATAGTGAATGCCTGACCACAAAGGTTACAGATAAAGGGAATGTGTGTATACACAATCTGAAGGAGCATAATAAAATCTGTGAGTCATGTCTATTTGAAATGCATAATATTTCAATGGCAAGCAAAACAGGGCTATTTATGAGCTTGGAACTGAAGAGCTTATAGAAGTTCTGATGTGTTTTCATGAAAATGAACTTCATTTTTTTTCCCCAGCTAATTTTTATCAGGTACTGATTTGGTTATTAAAATATTGCATCTGGTTTACAAAACGTTAAACATTTACTCTTTGAAGTTAGACCTTGCTAAAGACTTATTGACCTTGAAGAGTACAAACAAAACAGTACTGTTTACAACTTGGTGCCAACAGTGTTGGCTGAAACTAGGTGTACTGAAGTGGCTGTTTTTGCGTGTAGCTTCTGGGTGAATGTAGCTAGCCAACAGGATTTGCAGGGAAGCAGGTTGAGTGATGTTTGGAAGGTCTGAGAGGCTTGTTTGGATGCAGGCTTGTGCACTTGTAGCATAAATCTAGGGCATAGCTTCTGTTTGCAATTTGTGCAATGTTTTTTGTTTTGTGGGGGAAGTAGTGGCAGGTTTTGGTTTTTTTTATTTCTTTCCAGGAATAGAGGCTACTGTAATAATGGATGTACCGTATAGTGGCACTGTATATAGGTTTCCACTTTCAGGCCTATCATGCCAGGATATATGCCCAGAAAACACATAATTCTCACTTGAATTTTTCTATTTAAGTAAATACAAGAAGTCTTTTCCAAGAGAGTGGCTTTAGGAGAATTTGTTCTGATGGATGTGAAGCACAGCTTTCTCAGAGAACAGATTGACTGCGACTTGTCGGTGAGATTTAATGAACAGTGGTAAAAAGCTAAATAACTCTCAAAAAACTCAACAGCCTCCTGCCCCCAACATTTATAGATAAATGGATCACTCAAGAGACCCCATGAAGGAAACATGAAAATTGTCCCAAATATTCTGGATCTCTTTTCTGATCAATGAATAGAGGATGACACTTGATGTGAATCACTGACAAAGCAGGTGCACACAGGGTGCTAATGTATTTTGGTTCCTCTTTTGTGGAAGAGTGGTTCTGTACAACTTGTGATTTCTGCCAAGCATAGAGGGAAATTGTGCTCAAAAAATGAATCTTCTAGATACATCAGAACCTCTCTAAAATCATGACTTCAGTACTGAGGATGTATGGACTGGGCTAGAGCAGAGAGAAAAAGGAAGAAAGGCAATCATCAGCCTGCCAGAATATGAAAAGAAATCATGTCACTGCTAAACTCAGTGTTAGGAGCCCAGTTATTCTTCTTCCTATTTTTAAGGCTAATTGGAATTGCTCATTTCTAAATTTAATCTTGAGTAAGTGGTAATGAAAATATGGCTATATCAGTCCCTGGATTTGAAATGTGGAAAAAATATTTATGACCTCATTAAGAAAGACTAAGTAGGTGAAAAAGAAATGAAGTTGCAGACACATATAATGATAATACTTCTTTCCAAATTCCTGATAAGTAGGAGCAAGTGTTCTAGAATACTTGCATGTTCACAATGTGAAATGTAGACATAGTTACTATTTCCTGTTAGTTGCTGAATCACACAAAAAATGGACTATTCAGTTCCTTGTTATCTATAAATTGATGAGTGGAAAATGCTTCAGCATTGATGGTTTCAACTTCCATGTCATATGTTAGAGGTGTAATATTGCCAGTAGTGCATGGTGTCCCCTGTCCTCCTGGCTCCAACAACTTTAGCACTTGTATGGACTTCAAATTCCATGTTCAACACCCTTACATACAATGTAAAGAGCTTTATAGTGTGCATAAATCAGACAGAATAAAACATGAAAGAACTAAAAACTGTATGTTGTAATAGGATTTTGACTTATGTGCAAAAAAAAAGCTCCAAACCAACAGAAATCATGCCAGATTCTCAATGCAGCTAGGTACAGCTGTAAAAATATGAGATTCCTGAGCTAGGAGAGGGCATTTGGAGAGAAGACTAACTGATGCTTGGGAAGCATTTCCAGAATGTTTTATGCTGGTGATCTTAAAAAGGGTGATTCATGGGTCAAAACAAAATTTGTAGAGAAAATGAAACTTTAAAAATAGAAAAGTTATCATAAATCACTTGTATTTTTTGTTAGTAATTACAAATGGAAACAAAAAATGACATGGTGAGGTTCCCACAGTGGGGGTAATAGACAAAAAGAAGGTGTATAGGATTTGTCTTTAAAATATGTGCATTATATTAATAGAAAACATTTCATATTTTTATAAAAAAGCTTATATGTCTTTGGAGAAGAAAGGAAATATACGAAGATATAAATCTAACAACATAGAACCATTGGTATTACCAATAATTCAGGAAGGATAAAATGCCTTATTTTTGTTCTGGAAAAGTACTAATTTATATAGCTAACTGATAATCCTTTTCCATTTTGCTAGTAGTATTTCTTGAAGAATACTTTTTAATTTTTGATTTCCATCAGGATATTTGGGCTGAATTTCCATCTGATATTTTTAAACTTATTTGGACAAGTCATCTGTAACAGTGGTATAGCCTAAATCTTAGAGCAGCAGGGAAATTCCAGAAGAAGGTTGATACCATTGTATCAGTGATTAAAAATAACAAAGAATGGATGAATGTTCAACCTAAGACCTGTATTTGAAGTATAAAAAGTAATATAATTATTTCTAATCAGTAAAATAATTTTTAAAAAGCATAATCAGGGTAGCTTTTTATTTTTAATTAAGTTCCAAGTGTATCTGATATTACTTTAAGTTAGAACTTTTTCAGTTCAAAATCTCATACTCCCTCATTAGTCCCAGATGAGACTTGCATAATCTCTCTGGAATGCATCATGATCTGCAGCAAATGAGACTCATAATTAACACAAAGTTAAGAGTTGTGCAAGGTATGCAGAGCTATGCCTGAATCCTGGCATTTTAGAGGCCTTAAGGGAGTGAGGCTGGTATTCACTGTGTTCTCTTTGTGACTTCAGTTTTGGGTTAGACCTTTAAGTTCAAGGATCAGTAGGGTCTTCTACTGGAAGTAAAAGGTCAGTAAGGTGTTTATTTCTCCTTGCAGAGTGCTGATGTAGTAAAGGTGGTACTTTTGGTTTCTGATGGCAGTTGCTCTTGGTATTACAGAAGTATTCCTGCTGAAATACGTCAGGAATCTGTTCCTGGCCCCACACTTAATGTTTAATCTTATTAACCTGGAGGAAAACTATACAAGTTTAGTTTTGTATATAGGAAAGCTATACTTACAAGTGAAGGTAATGACATTCCTAGGAAGCCAAGATACAAATTGTGAGTTGAAAATCAGTAGAATTAAACATTTCCCCTGTAAATACAAACAATTTACAAAATTAAACGTTTAGAGACTGTAATGGTGGATGATCCTGAAATGAAAGTGCAAAAATACTGCCAAAGTGTGTTCCACTGTAAAATAAAAGCTGGGGGAAGACAACAGAATAGCAAAGAAATCTTTTCAAATAAGACTTGAAGTGTCTTTTCAGCAAGGAAAACATGGGTGAAAGCTGCCACCAGGCAAAGGAGAGAAAACTAATGAAGCAGCTGTGAAAAATATGGCAGAAGACTATTTGAGTCTATTTACAGAGAAAAAGGTTGTGACAGGAAGATAATATTTTCTATGCAGTGTATTGAAGCATCTGTGCTTTTGGTTTTGTTCTTGTTTGTATAAACATTTGGCATTAGGGTGTGTGGTTGCATCCTACTTGAGAAAGGATAAAATGAAAGCTGATATTTAATTCCATAGCTAAAGTTAAAAAGTGCTACATTTTAACTTGTCATTCTTGCATCCTGTTGGTGATATGCCTCAGTTTCCTCATCTGAATAAAAGGCCATGAGGGTATTTCTGTGAGAGATTGAGTAGTTGAGTTTTGAAATACTTAAATGCTGTGAGATACTTTTAGAAAGATATTTCTAGGTCTAAATTAGTGGTGTAATGATGAAAGAAAAGAATGTATAATCTGAGATGTTTCACCACTGTATATTTTTCAGGATAATTAATTTTTAAAGAGGAGGATAAGGGGAAAATTTATCTTTTATTGGGTAAGCTTCATTAAAGACATGCACATAGCCCATCAATAATGAGAGTCTTGGTCTCCATGAGCTTCCTTGTCTATTCATTTTTCTTTCCCACCTGCACTCACAATGGTGGCTGTTTGCTCCCACATACATTCAACAATGCATCATTTGTAAGCTGGCCCTCATTCATTTCATCCCTGTTTGAAAGGCCTGACAGAAAACCCTGTGAAAAGCCTTTCAATGCAAATGCCAGTTTAATGACTTGGTTCATTCAGCAGAGGGTAATCTGAGATAACTTGACTTGTCCTCGCTGCAAATACAAGAAAATGTTTTCATAAAGCCTTGGACGTGTCATGTTTTTTAACAAGACGCGTTCAGTTTGCAAACAGAATCTTGATGGCTTTAGTTTTTGGTTAAATAAAATCTCAGGATTTTTCTGGATTGTCAACCTCCCACATCTCTGCTTGCATGTGAGGGTTCCAGTTGCCCTTGCTCTGCGTTCTATAAAATGCACCTACCTTTGAAAGGTTTGATTTGCTTCATTTCCTTGGCAGAGCAGCAGTTCTCCTTGAGGAGAAACCATTGTTTGATTGGCTCTTTCTGAACATGTTTTAATATAAAATTATTGGGAAATTACAAGTGTAGGTACTCTTGTTAAAGCCAAAGAGCAAACATATTTAGTCTGTTTCAAAAGCCTGCATTGTGGCTTGGTCTTGGGCCATCTATTCTTAAATTAATTCTCATTTCTAAATCATTTGTTTACTGGATGTTCTCACAGAAAGAAGAGAAAAAAGTTATGATAACAGAATAATGGATTTTTCTGGGCAGCATGAGTGTATTTGGAACAGAATTTGAAGACAGTGGTTGTAGCACTGATGTTTAAAGCAAATTACTGACTTTATTTTCTGTTTAAGTTTAAAAAAGCAATATTAGAGTTATCGGAAAGCTTTGAGGAACTGACCAGGGATAGAATAAATGGGGCTTACACAGGCTATGATAATTTATTGAAATTAATCATGACAGAAATTGAGAGCAACTGCTTTTTCTGTAGATTGAGCAAGATTATGAATATAGCAGTGGGATGTCTTTTCTGTGACAGACTTCTATGAAGCAAGAGCATAAATTTCTCATTTTGAGTTTGACCACTCTTAGTGTTGCAAAAGCAATTCCAATATAACATTAATTATTAGAATATTTTAAATTATAGTCTGTTTTAATATGATTTTTGAAAGAGATATTTAATGTTTTGGGTCTGATGGGTACAGTCAAATCAGTAATGGAAAATGCCACACGAGTACCAGACTTAGCATTTTCTTGTTGCTGCTGATCAATATTAGACACAGGCCACTCATTCTGGCAGTAGCTTCTCTAAGTGTATAGAAATCAGATTGGAAAAGTGAAATTTAAGACTGAATATTCTAGAAAGGAGGAGAAAAGGGAGGAAAACAAAACAACTCTAGTGTTATCAAGTTTCCTGTAAGTCTTTGACAACCCATTCCTTATTGAGTTGTTCTTAAAATCAAAAAAGGCACAATATTTTAGGTGTCATCTAACTAGGAATATTTCTTAGTATTATAATATATGGTAATATGCTGATTCTAGCTGGGATGGAGTTAATATCTTTCACAGAGGCTGGTATGGGGCTGTGTTTTGGATTTGTGCTGAACACAGGTCTGATAATACTGAGATTTTTTTTTCTTACTGCTGAGCAGGTCTCAAACAGAGCCAAGGCCTTTTCTGCTTTCCACGCTGCCATGGTGGTGAGGAAGCTGGGGGTGCATGGGAGCTTGGGAGGAGACACAGCCGGGACAGGTGACCCCAAGTGACCAAAGGGATATTCCAGACTTTATGGCACCATGCTCAGTACATACAGAGAGGGGAAGAAAGAGGAAGTGGGGGTGATGTTTGGGGAGTGATGGTGTTTTGTTACAAGTAATGGTTGCATTTGCTAGGGCCCAGCTCTCCTGGCTGAATGCTTGCTTTTGTCCATGGGAAGTAGTGAATTAATTAATTTCTTGGTTTGCCTTGTTTGTAGGCCATGCTTTTGCTTTCTCTACTAAACTGTCTTTTTCTCAACCCAGGAGTTTTCCAGCTTTTATCCTTCTGATTCTCTCCGTGATCTCAGTGGGAGTGAGGGAGTGAATGACTGTACTTGACTGTTGGCTGGGATTAAATCATAACTGGTAATTACATTCTTTACATTCACAGTGCTTAGCCAGATGTGCTGGTAACTAATTCTTCATAACCAGGTGGTCAGTTTTGTCTCTATTTTACTGAGTGGTAGACTGAGTCAGAGGTTAAGCCATTAGTCTAAATCTTGAGAGAGCTGGTTTTGGAACAAGTAGCAGTTTGTGGTTCTGTGTCCAGAAACCTAAACCTGTCTTGAAAAATTGATGGGAGACATGCCCCCATTTATTCCAAGCTCAACAACTTCAAAAGCAACCCTACTGAAGATTTTCAATTATGTGTGTCTTGTAGAAGATTCAAATATGAGCCTCTTGAATGAGCACTAGAAATACCCTTTTAAAATTAGCACACAATGACATAATAGCTCAATTAGCTTGAACCTCGTTGCTTCTATTCTGTGCTGTAGTAATTATATTAGGATAAATAACTGAGCATGTACCACAATAAATACCCATGGATCATGCTGTGCTTTTGTGTGTTGTTTGCTTGCCCTTGACACACACAGGCACAAATGAAAAATGAAATACTGTAGCCTCTACTATTAAGAAGGTGGAGGAGAGTTGTGTTAGGAAATATCATTCCTATGATTACCAGCAGAAGTATTTGATGAAATATATTACGTATAACAGAAAAAAAAATTGATATTAAAAGTGACAGAGTGTGTGTTCTAAACTTAATCATTCAAATAGGAACAGACCTTTGTGGGTCGATGAGTGTTTTGGTGATTTTTTGTGTGTTTGTTTTCATTTGTGTGTTCTTTTTACATCATGCAGTGTTTCATTGTTTTTCCACTGGACTGAAGGTGGGCTCATGTGAATTTCATTAACAAGTGATCTGATGGGGTATTGATCTAGTCGAATTTGTGTTATTAAACGATCTTGCGTGATTTAGAAAAATCCATGTCTTTTTGCAGTGCAAAATTATACTGCCACGTGTGGAAGGAGAAATAGCTGCCTCTAATTGTTCATTGACTGAACAGATAAATTTTTCCTAACTTGTCCAAAGTGAGAAAGCAGGCTACAGTGATAGGACCATAAATAGTGACTTTTAGGCTTATAACTTTTACTTGGTGTTGGAATTCAATGTCTTTTTCAGTACACAGCACTGAGATTGCTCTTGTGTAAGGGATGACCCCTGTGACTGAGCTATTGCTGATGTGAAATGTAATGGATCTGAATACCTTCCCTAAAGCACAGCCTGTGTGATCTGGATGGGCAGCAGGCTGCTACCAGACCATACATAACTGTTGTCTTTCTGCTGCTTCCTCCTTGCTGACTCTAAGGCAAGGCAGATTTGAATTGGGCAGCTGGCAGTTTATCCAAGGGTAGGTGCCTGTAGATGTCTGCATTTATGAGAGAGGAGTACGTATTACAATGAAAACTGAGCAGGAATGCTGTAGATTTGTTCTGGTTTGGCACAAACAAGGTATTCCTGTGGTAGGTGTCCCTGTCCTTGTTTTTCTGTTGTTTTTTTGAATAATACCTGGTACTAAAGCCAAAACAAATGTGGCTATTCATCTAAATAAAATGACAAGTCTAAAAGATTCACTATGTGAGTGTTTAAACTCTCCAGGAACAGGAGGATGACTCCAAGATGTAAAGAACTTGTCATCTAATTTGGCTATTATAAATTGACTTTAGTTAAAAAACATATTGGAGTCTAGTAATAGTTCTGAGGCACTTTGCATTTTCAGTTGTTTTTGCTTTAGTGAGATGATGTAATGATATAGTTCAGAAATATAAACTCACTGAGCACTCCTTACAGGGTTATCCAAAAGCTGGACTTCAGGCTGGACCACAAGTAAACTTGTTACTTATCCTTACCACTTTCTCAGATGTTCCATTCTTCTGTGACAGCCTGTATTTTCCTATCTTAAAATCCTGGAATCATGGAATGTACTATATTGGAAGGGACCCATCAGAATGGTTGAGTCCAACTTGTGGGTCTGCCCAGGACATTCTCAGGAATACCCTCATATATCTGAGAGCATTGTTCAAATGTTTCTTGATCTCAGACTTGGTGTTGTGACTTCCCTGGGGAGGCTGTTCCAGTGTCTAACCACCCTCTGGGTGAAGAACTTTTTCCTGATATCCAAACTTCATGGCATTTCCTTGAGTCCTGTCACTGGTCATGAGAGAGAAAAGATCAGTGTCTGCCCCTCTCCTTCCCTTTGTAAGGATGTTGAGGACCTCCAGGCTGAGCAGACTGAGTGACGTCAACAGCTCCTCACACAGCTTCCCCTCCAAACCCTGCTCCATTCTCATGACCCTCCTTTGGACATTCTCTAGTAGCTTTATGGTTTTTTTACAATGTGGCACCCAAAACTGCCCCCAGCACTTGAGGAGAGGCTGTCCCAGTTCAGAGCAGAGGGGACAATCCCCTCCCTTGCCTGGCCATACTGTGCCTGATGCCCCCAGGACAGGGTTGGCCCTCCTGGCTGCCAGGGCACTGCTGGCTCAGATACAACTTCCCACAGACCAGGATCCCCAGGGCCCTTTCCTGTGGCACTGCTCGCAAGCCTCTTGTTCCCTAGTCTGTCCACACATCCAGGGTTGCCCCCTTCCAGTTGCAGAATCTGGCACTTGCCCTTGTTAAACTTCATATGGATGGGGAATGCCCATCTCTCTGATCTGTCAGGTCTCTCTGCCAGGACCTCTCTGCCTTCAAGGGAGTTGATAGCTCCTCCCAATTTAATGTTGTCAACAAACTTATTTATTATTTCTCTGAGTCTCCCAATCCAATTTTTAATGAAGTTGTTGAGGAGAACGGGGCCAGAGATGGAACCCTGTCAACCCCTACCAGTGACCAAATGCCAGCCTGATGTCGTCCCATTCCCTGTAAGTCTTTGTGCCTGACCTGTGAGAGCCAGTTGCTCACCCATTATAGGATGTGTTTATCCAGCTGTGTGCTGGACATTTTATCCAGAAGGATAATGAGGGAGACAGTACCAAAAGCTTTGCTGAAGTACAAAAAAAGATATCTACTGGTTTTCCTAGATCAGCTGCGTGGGTTATCCTGTCCTAATAGAAAATTGGGTTCAACGGGTAGGACTTTCCTCTCATGAAGCTGTGCTGGCTGTGCCCAATGATTATGTTGTCCTCAAGGTGTTTTTCAGTATCTCCCAGAATAATCTTTTCCTTATTTTTACCAGGCACTGAAGTGAGACTGATAGGCCTGTATTTTCTGTGGTTGTCCTTCTTGCCCTTCTCAAGAACCAGTACAATGTTGGCCAGCTTCGAGTTACCTGGCACCTCTGTGGGTTCCCAAGATGGCTCAAAAATTGTGAGACTTTGTGATCATGTTAACTAGCACCTTGAGGATTCTGAGATGAATCTCATTAGGCCCCATGGATTTGTAAGGGATCCAGATGGAGCAGCAGATCCTACTCAAGCTCATGGTCAGCTGGGGGCTGATCAGTCTCACAGTCATGGTCCTCCAGCTCAGGGCACTGACATTCTCTTGGCCCATCTTCTGTGTCATTCTCATCTTCAGGTACAGGTAGATGTCATTCCTTGGGTTGGCTGTAAAGATGGTAACCAACACCAGAAGGCAAAGAGATGATTTGTATTTCCTTCCTAGAGGTCTTTAGCAAAATCACTTTGCGGGCCCCAGAAAAGGAATTGAATTGCTATTGTATAGTGGAAAAAAAAAAAAAGTTTGCATATATTTTATCTGGGGAAAGTAAAATAAAAGACTTGCAAACACTTGGTGTGTAAATCATGCAGAAGGGAAGTAATATAACTGAGAAGTAACAGAGCATGCAGGTAGAAATGCTTGAGTCCCAGTAATGTAATTAATTGGATTTATTTGTCTCTGCTAACAGCAGTGTGTACTCAAAGCTCAGAAACAGACAATGACTCTATGTGACAGAGCAAAGGAAGTCAAAGTCTGCTCACTTCCTATCTAGGCATGTGTTATGTAGATATATATTTATATACTTGCACACACTTCTATATTTATATTAATCTAGAAAAAGAAAGGCAGGAAATCTTGCTACAAACCATGGGAAAATTAGTTTTTCTGAGGGGACTGTCACACCAAATGCTGATCATAGATATATTTATGATAGATATGTTACTGAGTGACAGGAGTCGCATTTTAGACACATAGCTCTACAGGATCACAAATGTGTTTTTGTGGTGCAGAATAAGATGCTAGTATGAGAGACCCTGCCTTTAATAAATTTACAGGCTGCTATGCTTTTGGTTTTAATAGTAAAAATATTTCTTGCTACAGTATTATTTCAATTACAAGATAGTTGAGCTCTTAAGCCACCAGGTAAAGGCTTGGAACAGCAATTGCAAAAAGGAGGCAGTCTGAAAATCATGTAAATGGAATGAGAGAGGAAATGAAGCATGATCTGTGGAGCAATGAAACTGAGTGGAGGGGAACAGACATGGTTATATGTCTCAGCAGATGTGAAAGGGATGGGGGAAATATTTTTGTGTAATGAAGAAACAAAAATAAAGCATCAGCAAAACCAATCCTGCTACTTGTTGTATGTACTTTTTAAAGCAGTATTTTAAACTACGGAATTAAATTAACATTTGAATGTTAACTTTGGAGAGATTTCAAAGTGGCTTTTACCTGATGTCTTAGTGATGGGAGGGGTAACATAAGGAAACCAGGAAGTTTCATGTGGGTTTTCATTTCCAAAATCCTGATTTCTTCCAAATACTTCTTTACTGGGAAGTAGTCTGATGCATAATGCATCTTTAGACACATTACTCCTTACTGTATAAGATTTTGAGAATTTGTTTGCCTTGCAATAGAAAGTTGAGTTTTTATGTCTTTCTCAATGAAGGTGATTATTTTTGATAAAGTGCCAAGAATTTTTTTTTTTGACTCTTTGGATAAGCCAGGCACAAAGCTGCTTCTCATGTAATTTACTACGTTTTTCTTTGAAGACTATACATTGAGGCTGAATGCATTTAATCAAGTCTTCCTACTCAGAACAGGTTCTATGATTTTATACATGTGATGCAACATCTTGGGTCAACCTTGGGTTTGATTCCTTTCCTAACAGGCTCAGAGGTATTTGCCAAAACTATGTAGTATCTTCGTGGAAAACATCTAGAATGTTTTATTAGACAAGTTTTAATATTTTTTCTTGCTATATTAAAACAAAAACAAAAACCAACCAAAAAAAAAAAGCACCCCAAAAACCCTCACAACATATAACAAAAAAAACAACCAAAGAAACCCCAAAGTATTTTCAAAAATTTGCCAGGGAAATGGACCAGCACTCAAGTCATGAACTTGAGTGCTGGTCTTGAGTGTGAGATAGAGAGCCGAAGAAATTCCTTAAAGTCTGAGGTTCTGGAGTTCAGACAGAGAATTTTCAGGAAAAGTTAACTTTAGGCAAGTCAATCTAATTTTATTTAGAGAGGTCTATAACTGTAATTATGACTCTCATCCTCTCTTCCAGTTCTTACTCCAAACTAAAATTAAGACCGTGTGTTTGAAATTTTTGAGTGGTATTATCATGTGAACACTGAATTTTGATTACTATATTTCTGCTATACTTTCATCTCAAGTATCTGCATAAGTGACACCTCTGTTGACAAGCTCAAGAAGCATCTTTAGGTTTTTATGATACATTTCCCCCTAGTATTACAGGCTTTTTAATGGTGTTTTCTGAAGCCATATTTTTATCAGCTATCTGATTTATCACAGCTTAATGGTAGTTGTTAAGAAACATAGCCAGAGTTCTTGACATTGTTTGTTATTTTACAGAAAATTGTATTTATCTCCAACTGCCTTATGACATGAATTTGCAGCTTCCTAGGATCTGATCCTGTGAAGTGTTTAGATGCTGTTAAGATTAGTAATGTTATTTACCTCTCCCAAGTGTAAGAGTTTTCAGGGCATTTATTGAAGTAGTTATATCCTGTTTTGTTTCTGTACAAGTCATTCAGTTCATTTTCAGGATTTAAATGCACCATTGTTATTTTAGCTTTCATTGACATGTTAAGTGTATCATTTTCAGAACTCATCTGTAGCACTGTTTCACATTTGATACTTTCCTAACTAAGAAGGAAAGCTGCATGGTTTGGTTTTTTATATGGCATGAATATTTGTACTTTTTCTGCATCTCTGTAAACTTGAAAGCAGCGAGATGAATGAAAGTAGTGAGTCGGAGAGCACAGTGTGTGTGATACTAGCAGAAATTTACTATTTAATTTCTTCTTAAGACCTCATGACTTCAAGGACACAGTCCACATTTACTTCAATCAGATCTATAACACTCAGTAACACTGGAGGTTTAGGTTTTCCCACTTTGTGGAGGCCTTTTGGTTTATTCCCAGACCAGTGTCTAAAACCAGTGAGGATACTTATAAATGCACCACTTAAATTCGGATCTTTCACTTGTTTTATTTTTCCTTTCTGGCAAGAAACTGCACTATTTTCAGAAGTTGTGTTTGTCTTTCAGAAATGTCTGGGACTGTTCAGCTTTGTATAGAAATGTCTAGACTAGAGTGCAGTAAAGACCAAGTTACATATCTAGCTTAGAAATTATACAATTATAATGAACTCAAACTCTTATCCTTATTCTGTCTTCCCTGTCTGAGTTTGGATTCCATTTTACAATTTTTTTTCTGCTTTTGCTTTACTTCAGTGACTCATTGTGTTCTGCCTATTGCACCCTGAAGCTTGGAACTTGATGCCAAGTTGATTTATCACAGTCATGCGTTTCTAAAACCTTGGTTCTGCTGGTTAGTCAATAGTAGGAAAGCTGAAGAAAAAACATTAACAAATGAGAACAGTCTTGTGTGACCATTGCTCTTTCAGAATCATCTTGGTATGGTCACTTTGATCTCTCTCCTTTTTTTTCCTCTTTATACATCATTAACACATGAACACACAAGCATCATTAAGAAATGTCAGATCCAGATGTGTGATAATCTATTTTTGCTCTTATTAGCTTCTTGGAGCATTTTGCCTAAGTATGAAAGTGTTGATGAATAGTTTACATTAGAAATGTAAGGAGATCCCATAGCTGTTGGAAAGCTACTCTGATGACGTTCGTACTTATTTTAATATGCAACAAAGAAAATGTTTTAAAGGTACTGTTACATGTAAAAAACCATCAGCATTCAGCATTTCTACATGATGCAAAATGATAAGATGGAATACACAACTGCATGAGAAAAAAATCTTTTATATTCTCTTTTATATAAATCTTATGAATGAAAAACTGAATTTTAGAAGCAAAGTCAGCCGTGACTTAACCACTAACGGATCAGAAACAAGAGCATTGAATAGATTTCTTCCTCTCCATCACCATGATTGAATTTTTTTTAGCTGCTTAATTTGCTAAACTAGAGCATTATATTTATCATTGGTATTACTTTATTGAGCAATATATGCAATGTCCAGGCAATATGCTGAAGAACAGTGGATTTGCATATCTTTGGGCTCAATACAACCCTTTATTTGCATAGACTGCAAAAACCCTTATCACTTTCAAATCACTGTATCATGTTAAATCTTTTCATTATTGGTTGGGTTTTTTTTTTTTGAGAAAACCTATTCACAGGTTTCTTGTACCTTGTCTGAATTAACTTGAAGACAAACTGGATTAATCTGAGAAGGCACAGGCTTTTGGCAATGTAATATACCTTATTGTCACTAGTCTCTTCATATCTAGCTGGAATAGTGGATTCTGTAGTTGCTCAGTAGTGCTTCCATTCACAGTCGATCCCCTCTTATAAGGTGGAGTATCCTAAGCCAATAAAATTTGCCAATCTTTTTTATGGAGTGCAGTGGGGGCTTGGAAAGCAGAGGGAAGACTGCAGAATCATGGTAAACCAGGAGTATAGTCTACAGTTTCAGAGTATACTTTTTACTTTCTGTGGAGGATAAGATTTAGGTGCTGTCTCCTGGGGGAGTCTTTATTTTTGAGAAGGAGGTGTTTATTTAAGAAGATCTGTCTCAAAAAAAGTTTTCAAACTATATTCAAGTATTAGTAAAAGATGTAAATTTTCTCCTTGTTTTGTACTGCCCTCATTTGTAGCCTTCAAATATTATGGATTTAGCAGGGCATGTTTTTTAGTATGCAGAAAAAAATCTTTGAAATGTTAATAGCTTATCTAGCAAATAGACTATTTTGACTCTTACTACCCAAATCTGTGGAGAGTGGAATCAGTTCTTGCTTATCTGTGGATAGTCCTTGTGTGTTTTCTATTGTCACATAACTTATGATCAGGAAGGGGGAAACAATACTGCAGATATTTTCAGTCTGGAAGACAGGGACCCTGGGACCAATTAAAAATCCTCACCTTCATGAAAAGAGGCATCTTTAAAATCTGAAGGATGACTAAGTTTTGATGAGTTTCCAACATCTGCATTTTCATTCCAAAGAAACACTCTACATAGTTGCTGTAAAATTGGCCCATTGGTCTCCTTTGGGGCCAGTCTGGTTTGTGATCTTACAATGATATGAGGGAATTTAGATGCAGAGTACATGAGTTCATGGATGATAGTTAAATGAAGACTGATTAACATATTGGCAGCATATTAATTTCAGGAGTTGTCTGAGCTGAAATTAGTGCAAAGCTGGGAGCATATTGACTAAAAAGATATTCTATACATTCCTTGAATTTTGTTTTTTTTCCCCAGACAGATGTGAGCCGCTGCTGGAGGTCACTCCGTCCAATAGAGCAAAACCCTGTCAGCTTAGTATTGCTCACTATGGTCAGTTTTCCAGGATATGGGAGAGTTGTTTCTCAAGCTAGTCAAGTAAACAGAATGCTCTGAAATTATGAACTATTGGATCTGTGAAATCACAGCTGTTAAGATTGAGTGAATAAATCTAATAAGATCCTAGTTGCTACTCTCTTCATAAACTGTCCATGGAATGTCCATGTTAGGCTTAAGGTATTGCTAAGGCACTACAAACAAAGTAGCATTCAGAGCCAATATTTTTGAGTGTCTTGCATTTCAAACTCCTGGGCTGACCAATCTGTTAGTTATTTAAAAATGGCCTAATCTGTGAGATAGCTGCAGCCCTGCTCAGATTGTGAGACATTATTGGAAATGCCTGTGATATCAACTGTTAGAGAAAATATTTATCATTGTCTTAGAATCATAGAATGGATCAGGTTGGAAGGAACTTTCCCCACCCTAGTCAGGGAATAACTGTAGAGGAATCAATTCACTAATGACTGATATTGCAGAGCCTTTTGTCTTGTTTAAGACATTTCATCATTTATTTTTATGTTCTTATGTTCATGTCAGTAAGGAAAGGAGAAAGGAAAACTTAATGACAAAATCAATTCTGATCAAACAAAGCTAAGCAATCCGAGCACCGTAAATTCAGGAAGCCCAAATTTGGTTTTCATGTAGCAGTCAAGATATGTGTGCTTGAAGCACACAAAAGTTGAAGATTGAAATCAGAACTGAATTTCTGGCTTTTGTGGGAATCTTGAATAAGTTTTGGTCTTTGGCCTAGTTTTTTAAACTAACTTTATGAATACACCCACACATTTATACATGTATACAAACAAAACCCCAAACAACTCTGTTTATTCCAAAGATGATAAAATAGAAATCAAGATGGGATTGTCTTTGAGATGGATTATATGAAGGATGTCTTATGAAGATATTTTCCTCTGTGTTCTTTGCAATAGTCAGTTGATAATTCCTATTAGAGCTTTTTCTGCCTGAAATCCTGTAGTGTTTTTCACCCTCACATAAGAGTTTTAATTCTTTGACTGGCTAAGGATTGTCAGTATTGGGAGTGGTAGGTCCTCTTTCTGCTTAGATTATTTTTTATATAGTGTAAAGATGCACATGAATGCACCTGTTGCTCAAACTTTATAGAATTAGCCTTTCCCTTAAAAGAAACTGCTTTTTAAAGAATCTTTAAGTTGCATGTTCATGTGGCACCATCTGAGAGGAAGATGACTGTACATCTAGGTTGACTTTTATGTGCTGGCCAGCACAAGGCATGTGCAGTGGCTTTTGAGATCAAGTTTGGGCCCATGATGCATCTGGCTAAAAAAACCTCCAGATTTTTTTTTAAGCTAGATTTTACTGGCTAAAACATCAGAGAAAAAAGATGTATTTTCCCTGTGAACTATGACTAGAGAACTACTTTTAAAGTCTATAATTAGAATCATTAACAACAAAGATCTTCTAGGGAAGTTCTGTGTGAAGTGAAGGGAGGAATGAAAGGTGCCACAGAATGTCAATACAAGTATAAGCAGTCCTACTGTAGACAGTTTATTTTTTTTGTCTTTTTGGCTAGAATAAGCTTGATTAATGCTTCTATGGTGAATGCAGCTGCTTGAGAAAAGCAAATAGAGAAGACAGTGCAGTTAGACAATGACTTTTCCTGCTGATATAAAATGCAAAGCACTGTGCCAAAAGAGGCCCATTTTTACTTCTCTAATTTTCTCAACTTTCAGTAACTCTTTAAAGTCTAAAGCAGGAAGAAGCAGCACCACATTCCCAAGATCTCTGGTAGGTACAACAGTTGACTCCAGACTTTTTGAACATTACAATTATGCAGGTTGACTTAATTTACATTGTCTGTGGCTGTACCCATTTTTCTAATGACTGCTGTGGACCATATGTCTGTCTTTTCTGAAGAGTAGAGCACTGCTTAAAGGGTACAGTTTGTGTTGCAGTTGGGCCATACTTAAAATAGGAAGAAAGTAGAGAGTAATGAAGCTCTGCCACACACAGCACTAATTAAATTTATTAATGTGAAAGAAAAACATTCTCACAAGTTACTTAAGGTTAATGGACTTCTGGGTTTTTTTCTGTTTATTTTTTAGTTTTTTTAAGCAGAGTGAAAGAGGCAGTGAAAGCACCTGATGTTTTGAGGGTACTTGGTGAGAAAAAACTGAGGATGACTTTCATTAAAACCCCTTTTCTAATTGATGAAAACTTCTCCAAAAAGCCTATATTTGAAATGTTGGATGAGCTTGTTTAATATTCCTAATGAAAGAAAAAGTTGTGAGATTTCTAGCGTATCTGAGTATCAGTCAGATCACCTGAGTTCCTCTTCTGGGGAAATTGCTGTGGTCTGTGGAACTGGGGCACAGGCTGGGCAGCCCTAGCCTCAGGGCATCAGGCAGCTCCATGGCACAGGCAAAGGTTGGGCCAGGATGCTGGTCCTTGGGTGAGGTTTAGCATCAGGCTTAGTGAGGTGAACCAGAGTCAGATACTGCTTCAGGGTGTCTGGACCTGGCCATGGGGGTGGCATGGGACATCAGCATCTTCTGCCTGTTTTCTCTGTGGAGTTTGAATGCAACATTTGGTGTCATCCCACACCCTGGTCTTGCATTAGACAGAAATTACTGTTTTCTGTCTCTTCCATTTCACAGAAGTAAATGATCATTTTTCCCTTTCAAATTCCCATTGTCAGTGATGTTTGCAATTTAATGTTCAGCACTGATTCTTTGCTCTGTCTGCCAGGTAGTTTAGTACACATCACCACTGCTGCTGACAAAAGTGATTGGTTTGAATGAGCAGACTATGAAATTTGTTCTTAGACAATGTATTGCTTGTGTTGCGAGGAAAAAAGGCTCCCTGATGTCAGCCACATGTAAATTCTCAATTTCAATGAGAAAGGAAAATATCCCTGTTTTCAAAAATAGGCCAATTTTTCATAAGTTGATGAGGAACATTAGTATATTCTTGCTGTGATAGATACCAGTTTTTTTGTACTTTGGGTGTATGTTTGAATATGATCTTAATGTTATTCTTGAATTCTAAAGATAGGCTCTGATTTGGGGTATTAGTATTGTTGATGGGATTTAATAGCACAACTTTTGACACAGCATTTTCTAATGTGTAACTACTTTTGCACAGAAGAACAGTATGGGCTGAACCTATGAATTTGTCAGTAAGGAAACTGTCTGTAGAAGAAGAACAGATGTGAAAATTTAAGTCTGAAGTTGAGAGCCCTGATAGCAGAACTGCAGGACTGGAATGACTGTTCAGAATGTCCTGCCTTTTCAGAATGTTCATTTAATCAATTTTGTCCTGTCCATTCCTCTTTTTCAGCATTTCGTTTTTTGTGTCCCATGGTTGTTTTTACAGTTTTAATAATCTGGGATAAATACATGCTTAGATTTATAGATGATTAATCCAATGAATGTTACTCAATAAAATGTTCATGTTAGGGTACAGAAGGTTTCATATTTGGTAGGCAAGAATTTGCCTGTTTCTAACAGCAGAATATGAAAGATTTCTTTCTTTTCTGTCCCTAGCTCAATTCAGCAAATTGTATGTGCAGTAAGAAATACTTTTGTGGAATTTAGCTTTTCTTATTTTCCAGATAAAATTATTACCCCTGAATATAACCATTATCCCTAACCTTTTATTTCCACAGATGAATGGTTCACTACATATAATTTCAAGGATATGGCACCTGAACTCCTGCTTAATGATTGGTTAATCAGTCCTAGGCTCTTTAAGTGCAAGTCAGCTTACATGCAAAACTATTCCATTACCAGGAGCCAGACACTTTATTTTTCTCTCTCCTGTCAAACTCATACTTTTGCTGAGAAAAGTCAAAGACTAAATTAACATCTGTAAATTGAGAATGCTGGCATTATATTAAAGAAAGTTTTTGGGTTTGAAAATCTTACAAAAGCAGTTGCCTGTGATTATTGCAGCTGAGAAGCAGCAGCTGTACTGACTTACTGTGTATGAATTTAAAGACCTAAACTGCTCTCAGCATGTTCTCAAAAAGCTATAAGCACTCAGTGAATGTTGACTTTGCCCTGTGCTTATAAAGTTCTTAGTTATTTCTGATAGATCCATATGTTTTGCATCACAAGCTGACCTATGGAAGGCATGGCTTGGAACATTTACACTTTCTTCAGGTTTTAAGGTCTAATTGATATTCCTATGTTACTCTGAAATTTATGAATTAGTCTATGGTAAAGAAATTTTATTAAGTCAAAGAACTACTCAAGTGCCAGAAGCAAATAAGACTGCCAATGCAATGGTGGCATGTCAATTTAAAACAGATTGTGGTTACAGCACTTTCTGTGTGTCAGCTGAACTCCATGTGGAGAGAGCCTGAACTCTGCCTCTGCAGGAGCTTTCAAGAGCATCAAACTAGTATTGTATATGTAGGTTTGACAAAAAGGTGATGATAGTGACAGCAATCATCATTAAAGACTAGTGTGGGACACCTGTGAATTGGCATCTAGGCTTAGGTTGAAAGACTGCAAAAAGGACAATGTGACCATTTTGTGGAACAAATAATTAAAACATAATTTAATTATCTCTGATCTATTGGAAACCGGCTTTCTGAGTGGCCTAGTTCCCAGTGAGTGGGAAGATGTAGCCCTGAGAGATGTGCTTGAGACAAGATTTAGCTACTGGGAGTTTCTGAAACTCTTCTGGAAAAGCTGTTCCTGACTGTAACCTGCAAGTGTGCGAAGACCTGGAGCACTGAGGCAGACCTCTGGCCTCCTTACTTAGGCCCATTTCTTTTCCCTTTTTTCCAAATTCTTCCAAATGCAGCTGCCTGAAATGGGATTTATTAGATCTATCTGGAATTAGATATTAATGATTCTAAGTATAAAGCTACTAATACTATGAATTTCTTTTGCTCCCTAATTGTACTTGAATTTGACTCTAAGTGTGATAGGTTTTCTGATTTTGTGTACATGCACTCAGGTATTACAGTCTTTATTCTTTGCATGAGTGCAGAGAGTGAGGACATGTCATCTGCCTGTCAGAGGTGAAATGCTTGAATCTTGTTAGTCACACTTTAAATGCGAAAATACACGATAAGAAATGCCATGCTTTGAACTCAAGGATTTTGTCACTTAAGTGTTGAATAGTCTAAATCAGTTTAAATAATTTTCCTGCCACTCTCTTTTTTTTTTTTAATTATCTTACAAGAGTCTTTTATTTGTATCCCTAATAGAATAATTTTGTAAAGCTACTTTGTTCTGAGACTGGTCCTCATGCATGTCCTCTGGAGGGCAACAAGCAATTGCAACTCATATGGGCATATCCATGTGGCCTTTGAAATGTCAGTGTATGCTTATATAACCCCCTTCCTGTTCATGTCAGTCTTGGTAATATCCTTTTTATCACTGGGGAAGGGACAGGTTGTATAAAATGTCAGGTTATATGTATTGCTTATCAGGAACAATCAATAGGCAGCATTATTGGATTTACAGACTCTGATGGGACAACAGATAAGCCTTTTCTGGTCAGCAACCCTCAAGGATATGAGGGAGTCAGCTTTTATTTTTGCCTTGAAACAAGCCAATCTTCTATTGGCTTTGCTTTGACTTTTTTTTGTGGTCTTGATGTAATTTTTATAATTTTAAATTTTTGTCTTAGCACCATTATGCACATACACATCAGCTGTATTTGCTTTCTATCATTTTGTAGATTGTTAAAAACTTGGTTTAAAAGGGATCTCAATCTCTTGTATCAGTGCCACTGCCATGCTGAAAACCTGAGGGTGGAGGTTTCATCAGCTGTCCCTTAGATGCCCCACCCTCCTGATTAACTTTTCTCTAATCAGAACCTTCCCAGCTGAGAGCAGTGACCACAGGTTATTGTTGTAGCATTATGCCATATGGAGAGAGGCATCTCTGACTGACACACATTTTAATTCCCATTTAAATAGTTGTAGGCTGGTGTTGAATTTCTGCTCAGCTTCCCTTTAGCCTGGCCAAACAAGTTCAGCTTGGCTTTTATGCCTGAAGCATTTAAGCTATTTTAAGATGCTTGTGCCTTCTGCAAATGAATATTTTTGTTCTTCTTCTGTGCCTTGGTTTTTTTCCTGTATTTTTCAGGCTCCTGAGTCTCCTCCTTCTTCCTCTGTCAACCTTTTCAGACACAGCTGAACCATAATTCTGTGCTTATATAATTCTATCTGTAATATCTTTGAAAACTGGTTGTTATCTTTGGGTAGAGAACTTCTACAGTAGTCTTTATGAACGATAAACCACCCTCATGACAGAACAGGTGTTTAGTTTGTAGTGTTATCTTCATGGGTCAATACTAATGCAGAATATTTAGTGGATTGTGGGAAATCTTTTTAAGGGAGCTATTTTGGATGGTTTAAGTTATGATAGCTTGCTTCTAATGAGCACATCTTATAAATTGGCAGATAAACAGCAGCTCGCTGTTTTTCAGTGTGTATTTAGAAACCTTCCTTATAAATGTCATAAAGATTTTCACAGTAGTGTCTCAAAGTGCACTGGCATATTTGTTATGCAGAGTCAGTGGCTGCCAGATTGCTTTCTTCCAACACTTATTTTCACTATTTGGGCATGAGCTTTCCTGGGAGATAAAAATTTTCTAAAAGAAATCTATTTTGTCCCCTTTGCGTTTGT
Source organism: Alaudala cheleensis (assembly GCA_013398995.1). NCBI lineage: Eukaryota > Metazoa > Chordata > Aves > Passeriformes > Alaudidae > Alaudala > Alaudala cheleensis. Next base: position 62,300 of record VWYE01010550.1, on the reverse strand, counting down.
TATGAGATAATACAGTGAAAAATTGCCACATAGAATTCTCTAGCCTATGCTTCAGATATTGGTGATGGAAGTATGTTTAGGCTGACCTCTAGTTCTGTGACATAAATATGAATATGACAATATTCAACAATTTTATTGATGCGAGATGCCACTTAAGGGAGGAGGCAGTAAATCAGCAGAACTCAGAATATACAGCAAATGAACTCATATGAGCTCCCTTTTTTACAGGCCTGTAAGTCACCCGAGCTCATTTTGTCAGCAATGAATCTTTACAAAATCAGTGGCAGTGATTAGGAATTTTCAGTTCCACTCAAACTGTTTAGTACACATTAGGAAATGGCATAGAAAGAACTGTCTGGACCTCAGTGTCTCCTACTACCTCTGCTCTATGCAGCCAGTACAAGTCATGAGCAGAGAGTTTGAAAAGAGGCCCTAAAGAGTAGTATCTTTATGCCAATGTAAAGGGATAAAAAGCAGTCAGAGCAGAAAGCTGGTGGTGGGCACATCCCAGAAGGGATGTGTGAGGTTCTTCAGAATTACTGTGTTTTTACAGTGCAAATGTCTGGCATTTCTTTCTGTTAGGTCTGAGTGATGAATATCTAGAGTAAAATCTTTAAGGAAACATGGGAAGTGTTAAAAAGTCATATGCTGTCTTGATAAACCTTGCATTTGTATCACCACTTTGCTTATTTTTTAGAACTCCATGTTGAAATGAATTGCTATACTTCCACAGGAATAAAGTTCACTTTTTTCTTCCACATTATCTTCTCCTGCTATAATGCTGTATTTGTATTTACCAGTGTAACAAGATTGACAATTTCAGTTAGCCATAGAAGAAGCAAGACTACACGAAAAATGCCAGGCTGATTTTTTTATTGTTATTATTTAGTTCAAAAAACAGTCTGTGTTTTTTACTTGACTCCAACATTCATTGTATTATTCATCCTAATGTTTTTCTAGTGGAGTATTGCTGATGTAGCTTTCTGCACTTTGAGGAGATTTTTAGCTACTAGATATATATTAGAATAAAATTTTTGGATGTACTTTTTAATCTGTTTCTTTCATGATAACATATTCAGGCTGCTTTATTTGCTTCAAATGATTTGGAAACATTAAAAACCATGGCTTCAAAATTTCATGGTTGATGACAATAATATAGATAATTGCTTGCTGTTTAAATATAATTGATCAGCTTTTCCATGTTGAAGATGGGATGCTTTCCAATGATGCTTTTCAGTGAAGATGGGGATGTTATTGAGGTGAAGAGTTGCAGCTAGCCTCCACTCTGCTTCCAAAAAAAAGCATTAGATAAAAGATCTACTTAAGGAACACCAAAATTATCATATTCTCTAGGAGTAAAAAATACAATATGCAAAAACCTGTGCAGTGCTTCAACTAATGCAAATGTATACTTTATTCAGCTTACCTTCTTGCTTCTCTAAGTCTGATCACACATATTTTGACCAAAATTCATGTTTTGATGAAAATATATATTTCAGGAAGGATACAGATTTGATTACAGCATGCTTGAGTGCCAGATGCTGCACAAGATTGCTATTGTAATATCTGTAGTTCCACAAGTATTGAATGAAAATACAAAGTTGTTGAATTGATGCTTAGCTTTTCTAGCTAAAAGCTTTGGTAGGTGATTTGATGTGTTATTTCCATATATGCTGGAAATAACTTAGTAAACTTCCTTTCCTCTTCCCCTCCCCTAAGAAGCAGTGAAAGCAATTATGGGTATAGTAGGCCCGAATCACAAAATTTTAACTGAATTTGAATCAACTAGGTTGGTTTGCTGACTTTTTGTTGATTTGCTTCCTCTAAACTACTATGATTCCTTAAAGGAATATATGCATGTACTGGACTTTTCTGACTGATATCCAGAATTATGTGTGCCAGTTAAACCTTTGCTTGTCATATTTTAGGACAAGCACAGCTCAAAGGTAGGAAGACCAGCAGAGGGGGGGCAAATCATAGAGCCCCATGGAGACTCAGGTAGATTCCATACAGTCCAAAATCAGGCTTACACAGGTGGTGCTGCTTGGGAATGGGAAACATCTTCACTTTGATCCAAAAAATCTTTGTCCTGGCATTCTTAAACATTGGAACTATATGTAAATGGTAATCCTGATGGAAAATGAAAATGTAATTTGAAATGTTGGATTTTCCCAAAGAACAGGAAGTATTACTTTTAATGTGCTTTGAATTTTTTGAGGTTTGTTTTGTTTTGGTGTTTTTCTTGTCAGTTGTTAGACTTTCTGGATAATTTAGGGCATTACTTTACCAAGAAAGTCAGAACTGAGAGCAAGTAAATCCTGGCACCATGTTAATGGTACGTAATATTAGCATAGCTTTATACCTTCAAAAGTGATAAATGTGTATTACAGCTATTTGAAAATCTTAGCTGATGTTTTGAGGTGAGGGATTTTCAGATTAATTGTAGCACTTAGATTAATTTCTTTCAATGATGGCATGACTGTAAGTTAGAAAAAGAATGGGATTGGAGCAATTGTTGTGGCCATATCATGTGAAATGTAAAGACTTGGTAAGCCTGGGTCTGCTTTTGCCCAGGAGAAGAACTTCCAGTGTGGGAAGCAGATGTAATTGGCAGTGGCAGCTGCAATGCAGCGTTGCTGGCAGGCACGTGTGCTGAAGGCACAGGAGTTATGGTGCAAGGAGAGCTACCCTTCCCTCTGATAAAAAGCATCCCTGGTTAGTGATGGTTTTGTAGTGAGTTGCCTCATGAGAAGTGTTGATGGTAACTGTGCTCTCTGCATTCAAGAGAAGGCCACTCAAATGGGAAGAAGTGGTGGAAGTTTCTGCTTTCTGGGAAGTCATATGATTTTTGTTTTCTCTCTGTGCTCAGGCTTAAAATACCTGTAAGTTTATTTAATGATGTGATTATGGAATTCACTTAATATTTATTCTCCATCATAATAAAGTTATTGCCCATCTGTACTCCATCTTTAGTTGCGTGTAGTGACAGATAGCTCCACTCCACAGAGTATTGATGGAGGTGGTTGTTATGGATAATTTCCAAAACTGCAAACTCAGAATGAATAAATAGGCCAGGAAAGAGCAGCAGTCTGAAAGTTTTGTCTTCAAACTACTCTGAAATCTAGCAAAACAATTCCTTACATGGTTTTCTTCAATTTGTGGCGAGAAACCTATGCACATGTGGCATTTGTGTACAGCTTAGTTTAATGCTTAGTGTATCCTAATTATGCTTGTTCTATTATTAGTATTCTATCATTTATACAACCTTTCTTGAGGGATCTTGAGCAAGAGAAAGTAGGCTTATGGCCAGCTAGTGTGGAAGAGGAAAAAGGGACTCCTTCCCCAGAAGCACAACCCAGGGAGCTTCTTTCCTCTCCTTTTCCTTATGCATATCTTTTTTTTCATTTCACAACTGTACGTGTCAGTATTGGCCATGTACCTTACACTTCTATGCATAGCTTGGACACAAGATGCTACTTGTTTCTTCGTGTGACCAGTAATTAGTTATTCTTTGTGACTGATATAGAGAATGGATATGGGACATTCCTACTCTTCATAAACTGCCTTTTTATATAAAAATTGTTTATTTGTGTTGTGTGATTTAAAGTAATCTGTTTGCTGGTTGCTTATGCTGGACTGTGGCATTGCTAAGGCATTGCGTCTTGCTTCATGATGGCATTATTTAGTATAGTCTCCTCTTTTATTACATATGTTATAGCAAAGTAAAATCCTTCTGCTTTTCTTGCAGCAAAAGAAAAATTGAGTTCTTGTGTTACTGAATAAAATGTCTCTATGTTAAAGGGTTAAACTGCTCTGGTGTGGCTGAAAGTGGAGGAATTCTCTTAATTAGGAGCTACTTTAAATATATTCTCACAGGGATTATCAGCATTTCAATGGGGCAGTTTTTTCTGTTCCTGTCCCAATACCTGGATTAGCAGATCTGCCTGAAGTTTTTGTGACTCTTAGTTCCTGTCACAGTGTCTCTAAAATACAGTATTTGGTTCATATGACTCACTACCTTTGAATAATTCATTTCTTCATTGTTTACATATATTCTCCCAGTAATTTAAAAAGATTTTTTTTCCTGACTTTGATTAAGTCATTAGCTTGCTTTTTCTGAGCCAGTGAAAAACCAGGCAAGTTAATCTACATTTGAAGCTTTTTTTTTTTTAACTTCAGCTAGGAAAGAGAAAGAAGAGGTGATGTAATTCATGATGCCTTAATTTCTAAGCAGGAAACAAAGACATGGAGCTGTTGACATATAACGACTCAGAGTGTAGGTGCTTGGCTGTACCTGCTAAGTGTGTATGTATGCGGAATAAAATGTGCTCTCTGTGAGGGCAGGGCAGGATTTCTCCTGTGAGCTGCTCTGAACACGAAGGTTACCATGTGTCATCCTGCAGAGCAGGAGCTGCTTGTGAAACAACCGTGCTTAACTTCAGATCATGTTTGGATCAGCATGGCTGTGGGTGGTAGAATCAGGGACCCTGGTACCTACTGAAAACAGGAGCTATAAAAAAACCTGTCAGCTGAGGTAATGTAGACAAGTCATATAACACGTAAAAGAACTTACTGAACTGTGAAGACTGACATTTGCATCATAAAATCAGGCTTTGTTTAACTAAATTAATGCCTTTTAAGCTTCTTTTGTCTTTTGGTGTAGTAAAATAGGAGCAATGAATGAATAAAATTGAAAACAGAATGGATTCCATTTTTAAACCACATCAGGTTTAATTCAGTAGCTATATTAATTTTGCATTTTGTCATTGTTGAAAGCAATGAAAGGTTTTCATGAACACTGTGCTTATGCATGGCACCCAGTTTGACCTTCACATGCAAGTAATTTGTATTGTGCATTTAGGACAAAGCAGTTCTGAGATCCTGAATGAAGGGAATGCCCTTTTCTTCCTGACTCCTTTCCTTCTCCAAAACTAAGGGACCTTTCCTCCCACCATTTCAAGCTATTGTTTTTGTTGTTGCTATGAAATTACAGGAAGTTTGGGCAATGAGAACATTACCAAATTCTCCTTGTGCTTTCTCCTCTCCCACCAGTTCCTCTATTTCAGCAGCACTATTTCCCTACTCTATTCATATTCCCTGAATTTCTGCTGTCATATAGCCCTTTTTTGCATGCAAAATTGTGTGGATATTTTTTTCACTTGGGCAAAAGTTTTTCTTAACTCAATTAAGCTTATGATTCATTTGGAGATTTTTCCAAGTGTCCCTGTTTCACTGTAATAATATCTCTCAAGTGAAGAGAAAATGAGGTTAAATTCTCAAAGTAGCCAGTGCTCTAGTTTATTGATTACTGTTTACTCAGACAGAATTTACCTGAAACTTACTTTATACCTCTGTCTGCATTAATGGTCCCAGTCCCTCCTTTTCTCTATTCTTTACTTCTAACAAGCAAAATTGCTTGTTTTGGATGTACAGTAACACTATTTTTAAATACCTCCCCAGAGAAACTTTCTATTACACTAGGTTCATACTTTTTTACATTAATCTATATTAGCAGTTTTGTTCATTGTGATAACAAGCAGAGAGAAGCCTCCAAGCAGGGAGAATATTTAGGAAACTCCAAAAAATAACTGAAGAGGTATCTGTGAGGCAGAATACTATGAACAAAGGGAACAAACACATCTTATTTGCTACTTAAAAGCAGACATTTGTGGCTGTATCCATCAAAGATCAGAAGTTTTCTGTTCTTCAAGGTTGGTTAAAAAAAACCCTGCAGATTAAATTTGCAAAATGTCCAAATGATCACGCTGGTTAAATTATAGTGATTATGGACTATTTAGAATACAGCCTGAAATGTTCTTAAACTTGCTCTCTTAGGGGTTGCTAGAGTTTAGAGGCATAGCTTGACACTAGAATTTTCTGCGGACCTCATTGGTATAACCTCTTCTCCTGTTCTGTCCTACAATGGGTTTGTTACAGGTAGTAAGTTTTGGAAATTGTGGTGTGGGTTTTACATTATTTAAAAAGTAGGTAGTATTTACTTATCTCAAATGTTGAAAAACACTCCTTAAAGTTTTCTTGTGTGTGGTGGCATGTGAGTTTTTAATTTCAATTATTATAAATACAAAATTTTGGGTATCAGAGTAAAAACCATTGTGATAGAATTGTAATGTGTGTTACCTCTGAGACTGCAGGACCAGAAGTACTCTACACTCACGTAATCACTGGTGAATTTTTGGTAGGCAAATTGCAGTTGCAATGCTTAAATGGGTTTAGGGCACTAGGGAAGACATCTCAATCATTTTAATAAATAAGAAAGAGTTTTCATTCTGTTTTATACCTATACCAAAAGATAAATTTCCCACTGAAATTACTTTCTTTTATGACGTGGAGAGCACCATCTTCATCTTTGCATGCCTTCCCGAAATTTAATTTAACCTTCCATCTGCCTTGCATAGCAGCCCACCAAACTGTGCTTTGCCCAGCTTGCTGGCTCTTTAGCAAGACAAATACCTGAGAGACAGTATCGGCTGTATTTTTCTCAGCTTTATTTTACCTAGGATTTCCTACCAAACTGTAGTTTTAGGGCAAAAGCAGCACCTAATATCCATTTTCCATACTTCTTTTAAATATTTAATGTCTTTCTAGTGACTCCTCACCCTTTTATCTTTCTAGTTATTTTTCCCCAGCAGCTTCCTTTCCTCCCCAGCAGGTGCCAACTTGGCACCGTGCAGGCTTCCTCTGAACTCGGTGCCGTGGCTGTTTCCAAGGCTGTTTAACAGGGAGCCCTTCTGTGAGCGAGTGCAGCTGGAATTTCGCTCTTCCTCGGCGCTCCCCCCTCTCTCCCCCGGCTGGCTCGGCAGCAGCAGTGCCCTTGCAGCCCGGCGAGCCGGGGAGCGAGGGCACTTTGTCACCTGCCAGGACCCGGACCCGCGCCCGGCTGGGCAGCCTGCCACGGGAGCCTGCAGAGATGCTCCCTGCCATTAGGAGAGCAGGGCTGGAGCTGCACGGAGCTGCCTTGCATCTTCTCTAGCCAAAATGGCACATGGAAAAGCCATCAGTCTGCCCTCTCCTTTGCATTTCCTTCTGCACCAGCTTCGCAATGAAACCCGGTGTGTCTCATGAATAGGGGCATGAATTCTGCCTTTCTTGCTTTAAAAGCAATAAACTTCTGCCGTAGCTTATGGGATAACTGAGATAATTAATCTATTCAAGAAGAAATAACAACAATGATCTTGGAACAGATTACTGCTTTGGTGTTAAAATGGAGTAAAATGGCACTACTACCTGTTGTTAATTTTATTGCTCTCTTATTGTATCTCAACTATTAAAAAAATAGTGCTGTGGAGTTTATCTTATTAAGGAAATAAGATGTTGAAGCACAAGAAAGATAACAAAAGAAGGATGTGTTATCACTTGTTGCCAATTTTGTCTATTTTAGAGCAAAGTTTTGTTGTGTCTTAATCATTATTAACTGAAGTATCTTCTCAGCAGATAAGTAAATTTTTATTAGAAAAGTACAAGTCTTAGTTTTAATATAAGAACTATTATTAGTGTGAACTAAGGATTAGCATTAATAATATAAGCTTTCTATTGCATTTTGGAGACAGTAGAAGTCACAGGGAGGCAAATAACTTACCCAAGGTTTTATAATAAATCAGTGGTAGAGAAAGAACAGGTGAGCATCCAGGCACTGTTAGTGCTTTTGTATAGAGAGGCTGGAGAACGTCTGGAAAGTGAATCCTTAAACAACCTGTTTCTTGTAATCTGTCTCTTTTCTTTCTTGCACAGTAATTAGGGGAAGGAGGCTGGGGAGAAAAAGAGAGGATTAGTAACTTCAGAACTTACTCAGACTGCACAGATACCGCTGCTAAGTTTGCATAGATCTAACATGGGGAACCAGTGCAGTCTCAGGGAGAAAATCTGTAATGTTACAAGAAGCACCAATATTAAGAAAAGTGTAGATTAAAGTGCAACTCATGTTTGTGTGTCTGTGTGTAATCATGCATCTGTGCTGTTGTCAGTGATGGAGAAGGAATAGGATATGCAGATACCTCAGCACAGCATCTGCTGTTCTCTGGAAGTGGTTGTGCTGGAGATGTCTAGCCTAGACTTACCCTTCTGGAGTGGCACTGAGTGTCAGGAACCCATAGTTGCATGCTGTTGAAACAAAACATAACTGTGCCCTCAAAGCAAGTAACACCGTGATGCAGTCAGTCTGCCAGCTGAAGCATTCTGCTTTAGACATGCTCATACCTTCCTAAGGAACAGCATCACTGTAATGCTCGTTTATTGTTGTTTCCTTAGGTGTACATTCAAATCTGATTCTCTGAATTTTTAAATGGTCACAGCGTGTAGGGAATCAGATAGAGGGGAGCTGTTCCAGGCTTGCCAGTTTATGCCCTCAGATTGCATCTCCCTCACTGCCACTCTTTATCACTGCTCTCTTTAATTTTGTTCTCTGTACCTGATTAAGTAGAGAATTTACAATGGTAAATTTTACCCTTAGTGTTATCTGGACTGCCTGTTTGCAAAGTTACTTTAGAGTTTGCATTGTGTGCTGTTCTGCTTCAAATAAGCTGTTTAATTTAAAGTAGGAAGGAATTTGGATCATAAAGTTTGATTAAGAAGGCCACTGGGGATCCTGGGGTGCATTAGAAGAGCATTGACAGCAGGTCAGGGCAGGTGATCCTGCCCCTCTGCTCAGACCTGGTGAAGCACATCTGGAGTGCTGTGTCCAGTTCTGGGTTCCTCAGGACAACAGGGACTTGGAGCTCCTGGAACAGGTTCAGTGGAGGGCTACAAGGATGATTAGGGCCTGGAGCATTTCTCTTACAAGGAAAGGTGAAGAGAGATGAGCCTGTTCAGTCTCAAGAATAAAAGACTGAGAGGGAGCCTCATTGGCACCTATCAGTATCTGAAGGAAGGATGTCAAGAAGTTGGATCCTGGCTCCTCTCAGTGGTGCCAAGCAATAGGACAAGAGGCAATGGGGAGAAATTGATGCAAAGAAGTTCCACCTGAACATGAGGTGTGGCACCTTCGTTTGTGTGACCACTCACCAGAACACGTTGTCCAGAGAGGTTGTGGAGTCTCTCTTACTGGAGATGTTCAAGAACTGATTCAGTGAACTCCAGCATGGAAGAGACTGCTCTGTGTATGCATTTTTCTCTCTTGAAATCAAACTGCAAACTGTTTCCAGAAAGCATATTCACAGCATGAAGGTTAAATCCCTGGACTCTGGGCACAGGAAATGGTGGGACTATTTTCCTTCACCTTTTAGACCATTTCACTGTTGATTTCCTTATTTGTAGGAAATTGAAATTTGTTTCAAGACTTAATTTTTTCAGTTATGCTTTGCTTATAAGAACAAAAAAACCTCCAAATGAGGTTTTCCTTGTTTCCATATGTGTGTTTTCTGTGTATAAGTCTGTCTAGAGAGATCTGAAACTACTTGCCCTGCTTTTGGATCAAAAGGATTTGAACATGAGCAGTGCTGACCAAACCAGCACAAACTAAGATTGCTTCTACATTTTTTAGATTTCTTTTACACACTCAAGATTTGGTGACCCTAAATGTCTGAGTCTACCAACTTCAAGTCAAATTATGCTCATCAGAAACTCGAAACTCTTCTCTAATGCTAGGTTGCATTAAAAAGTGTGAGGGGTGTGTGTGGAGGCTGTTAATTGAATTTTGATGTTTAGACCTCTGTGTAAATGTACCTGTTCTCATTACTGCTATTCTGTTGGTCTGCATGTTGTCCTGAGAACACACTTGAAAATATTTTTCATCATAGGTTCAATGATCAGAATATCAGATTCTGGAATAACTCTAGAATATGTGCCCACTAATAGGTACATTAAAAGACATGTGTATGTCTGTTTATCTACTGTGAAAGAATAATTGCATAGGTTTTTAGCAGTTTAACAGTCATCATGAAGCATATATGAGTCATGCACAACCCACAAGGGAATAAAGAAAGGATATGTAAGGTACTGTTATGGTATCATACCCTGGTATTTCTGCTAGGCTTTATACCAGATGCACTGCTTGGTTAAATTCTCATTCTCTGTTGGAGTAGTTGTAGCAAAAAATCCGTTTGTGTGGCTCTCCTGGAATTTTCTGAGAGCCAGAAAATACTATACTCCTTTATCACTGCTGCCAAAGAAAGAATAGATGTCACTGATCTTGATAGTGGGCATCACTTACTTGAAAAGTGAACAGGTTTTCTCAGTTCTTTCAACACCTGTCAGGAAGACTGCCTAAATCAATTCGTAATGGACAGAACCTGACCAACAAGTTAAAATTATAGCTTATTAGATTGTTTTTGCTGTGTTTCCTTTTTCTCTTTCATATATTTCTCTGCTTCCCTTCCTGAAATTCATTAGCACCAGCAGCAAATGGTTTGAATGAAAGGACAGTACACTCTGATTCTAGAGAGTTGTGTATTTCTGTTTTCCATTTCACAAAACAAAATAAATAATAGAAAATACATTATAATGTCTTTGCAATAGATTGAATCTCCACTGTAAGAGTCAACCTTGTTTCTTAGCAGAAATATAACCTATTCTCCAGATAGACATTGTGGAAGTAGATAGTATTGTTGTTGTTATTGTTGCTATTATTATTATTTTATTAGATGTTTTGTGCCTTAGGAAAAGGAGTATGGGGTGGCAGTTGCTACGGAAACTGGTTTGAAAGAATGCTATCAGGAATCCATGAATCTGTTTCTAAGACAGCTGTCAATGTGGACGTAAATTAGACCTATCCTCATTAGTTAGGTGCTTTCTTACAGGGGATGGTGGTCGTTAATCTGACATTTTCCATATGTGAGAGATTTTCTTGTGCAATTCTTCTTGTTTACAGGAACAGAATGGCTGTTAATGGAGTCAATGTTTTCATTAATTTTTTCTTGTTATGTATTCTAATGCGAAGTAAAGGTGCCTTTTTTTTTTTCCCCAAAATGCTACTAAGGAAAAGAAGTTGTTTTTTTTGTTTTTAATTCCACAAACACTGATAGTGTATTTTCCAGAAATACAAGGTGGTTAACTTGTATGGCAGAATGCAGACTTTTTAATGTGCCCAAACTCTTCATCCTTATGGGTTGGCCCTTTGGGTGATAATTCAGCCATACAGTTTTTTCATAGCTCTAGCTCTTTTTCTCCATTAGTCTTACAGCCTAATCTCCTCTTTCTGTAGCTGTTCTAAGTGGAAAGTAGAGAATCCATTTTAATCAGCCAGTGTCATCTTAGCCAATTGCTGTCATTGGGGAACTGAATGCAGACTCTTAACGCTGCTTTTTTCAGCAGGTCCTTGCAAGGCATTTCAACAAATATGCAGTTTTCTTAGCAGGGAAGCAATGGCTATTCTGCCTGTGTGTCCTCATGTGCTCTGAAACTTAATCATACGTAGCTTATTTTTTTACTTTTCAAACACTCTCTTTAAGGTACAGTTTTAGAATAGAGGCTATCTCATGTAACCTCTGGATGTTAAGTTTCCCCTACATCTGCTTATTCCAGGAAGTTTATTTGGCTAGTAGTTAATCATATTGGCCAATAGACAAGTAAGTATTTTCTATGTGTTATTTGGGTGTATTTTGAGTCCTTCATCATTCTTCATTCTCTTTATAATTTCGTTATATTTCAGTCTTTTTTATCTCTCTTTAGGTTAGTAGAATCAGTATGGTAATAGTCAGAAATTTTCACTGGGAGGGGAGAAACAAATCTTGAACTATCCTATGGTTAGAAATTACAAAATACTGTGTGGTTTCTAATCAAGCTGGAAAAGGGAACAACTGCTTTTTCATTTTATATGGAGATAAAAGGATATAGTTATCCTAGGAGGTTGAGGCTTGTCGCACTGATAGCAAAAGGACAAACTCACACTGACACGCAGGGATCAAAGGGGAAGAGAAAAAGAGAGTTTAATGGTGTCTTAACTATTTATACTTCTACATAGATGTTTCTCATAGGATAAAAGGAAGGGTATTTCTACACACACATTGGCTACTACATATGCTTGTCAAAGAAACTCGTCCCACCAGAAGGAACGAAAACATGCGGGATGTTTAGGGAACCGTCCCTGTTGTTTACATACTTGTACATGGGAAAACTGACTCCAAACTACAGCTTATCAGAAGGCTTAGAAATTCAGAGCGACAGAGGCTGGCCCAATTTTCATTAAAAATGGGTACTTTTTAATATGAATGAACATGATGAACTGCTAAAATGAACTGTCATGGAATGTGTCTTTTCTTATATTTTGATATAATTTCTGTCACTTTTAGAAAACATGCCTTAGCTAAATACAGGTTAAACTTTTGTTAAGTGCAACTTTCATTAAATGCATCAAATTGCATTAAATGCAGTGTAGGGGCAAAGTGTTGACAGGTAGAAGTTGGACTATACAGAATGCTCACTTCATCCTCAGCTTTGATAAATCAATAACAATGTAGTTTTCCCTCTTTTCCTTTCTATTTATTACGTAATTCACTAGATGAAACTGACCATAAATGGTATTTCCATATACTAGTTTTCATTGCTAGCTTGTGTAAAAATTTGTGTCAACTGAGATAAAAGTGCTGTAGCTGGATGTGGGACTATCTCCTTTTTTCTATAGCAACTCCTTAATGCAAACTTGTAGGCTGTGAACAAAAGGCACTGTAGCTTTACTGCTATGCTGTCACTTCATTAAGCCCCTGCTTAATTCAGTATGTCCTGCTTTTACTGAATCCTGTCATTCCACTTTGGATCTTGTTCCTGTCAGCAGGATCTGGTGTTGCATATGATGATCTTTTGCAGGATGCATATAGCTGCTTTCCTGAAGCAACCAGATATGGCAAAGTAATTTCATTATGAATGAGCTAATAGTAGTGCAATTCCTATAATATTTTGTTGCTTGATAAAGTACTGGACTAAGCTAACTGAGCCTGAGCTGCTCTGTCTCTATTTATGATAGTTTCTACTAATGCAGTCATCTCGTTTTGGATTTACTTGCCTGCACAAGTAAACGTACGAGCCCTTACTACCCTGATACATTTTTCTTGTGCTGATAAGGTTGCAGGAAGAAAACATTCTAATTTGTAAAGGGTGGAAATTGTATAATGGGATTAAGCAGTTTGTGACATTTGCATTTTAAACTGGTGTGCTTAATGACTATATGAGTAGGTTGAATTTAACTTTCATTCAGGATGAAGCTTAGTCATTATGACTGTTCAAATGTCGTCTCCCTACACCTGTGTATATGCAGTGTTAGCTGATAATGGTTGTTGACTGAAATTTGATCATCAGACATCCATTTCATCTATGCTGTTTTTCATTTTTTAAATTGATTGCAGTGAATCAGACTTGGGGGAATTTATTTGTTAAGCATAGTTTTGGTCATTCAGTTCTTGGACTACATTATGTCGCATGTCCCTAGAGCTGCATTTCCCAGTTAGAAAGCTGTGTCTGCTTGCAACACACTCCTGGTACCTGCTCCAGCACTTCAGTGTTATTAGGAGCTTAGTAAGGAAGTGAAACAAGGGCTCTGTTCCTTATATTGTACATTCTACAATAATTTTTACAGGATGTCCATGTCTGTAGTTCTTTTTAAGAGCAACAGAAGTAAAATAAGGAATAAATAGAAAATGCTAAATAGAAATGTGAAGTAAAGGTTTTCTGTGGTAACATTGAGAGAAACTTAGGCAATTGCTTTAATCTGATATTTGCAGAAAAGCCTGAGATGAGCCTTAATGTGTCTTATTACAAATTTATTTATAGACATACAGATGTACATATACAAAATGATCTTTCAGTTAATACCTTTCCTTGAATACTGTTTTCAATGGCTTACTTTATGGAATATTTGAGAAACATTGCATTTAGAAATATTTCTGTGGAAGAAAGAGCTCTTGTTTTGTTTAAGTTGCTTTCTTGAAATGATTACAAAGGACAGACAATATTTATCCCAGGATTTTATTCAAGTTGTTTGGCTCAGGCTTTTTATCATCTGTTTAACCAGTCAGTGATAATAGTTCTTGATATGGTTTGTGACTTATCTCAAAATTGTGCAAATTTTTGTCTGGAAGATGAGGCTAGAAAACTCACTAGTACAACCTTTCACCTCCCCTGTGCTCCCTATTAGTAAAATCATTAAGAACAACATTTACTTCTATTGTATTCATGGGATAAAAGGACTGCAGAAAATCCCCACATGATTTTATTTATGCAGGGATTTCTGGTGGATTCTAGAGGGCTTATGAACCCAAATGTCACTGGAATTCTGTGGAAGCTTCTGAGAATCTCAACCATTTCACTGTGTCCCACTTCACTGTCAGTTTAAAAGGTAAAAAAAAAAAAAAACCCAGAAAAAAGAGGGGAACAGAAAACCCCTCACACTTGGTGATTTGTTCTTGGTTACTATAGTGATGAATCCTGTATGAAAACCCACACAGTTCTGACTGAAATCCAGACATGCAGATACTTGTCAGAAAAGAAAACCAAGAAAAACAAATTCAATAGCATAACATTGAACAGTGGTGTGAATGAAATCAATTTGGATGACATTATTTACCTGAATTCTTATCTGGATCTTACTGTTTTGGACACATGTTTAGATGTTAAATAGTTCTTTCAGGCTGTAAGCACAGAAAGCATAAGTACTTGGTGGAGCATGGTGCAGGTAGTCTAAAATTAAACTCAGAGTACAGTCCTGGCTGATATTCTCAGGGAAGGTGTCACCTTCAGTATTCAACCTTTTCTCTTATAAGTCCTTTATCTAAATGTTGGGATCATAACAATTATTTTTCTAATAGACTCCCTCTGTCTCTTAAAAATTTCTAGACATCTATCTACTTGGACCTTTGGCTTCCTTTTCATTCTAGTAAAATTAGGTCATTCTCTCAATGCAGCTTCTGTAGGCTCTGAACTTGGCTTTGGCTTCTAGACTTGACCCTGTAGCTTCTAGGTCCCCAGTCTGTAGGCCTGGGGTCCTTACAGACCCTCTTCAAGCTGTGAGCTTTCTTGCACCTTGTCCCCAGTTTTGTCCTCCTTGAGGCAGTGACAGAACTGAATGTTCCTTTAGCTTATCCTCTAAAGGTATCCTATTCACATTTTTTTTTCTTGTTCAGTTGAAGTGGGATTTTCAATCCAATTTTCATTGTTGTTCTGTTGATCTTTTCTGAATGCTGTTTTTTATAGGGCTGTTATTAATAATTTTCCACTTTGAGGCTTTTAGAAAGAAGTTACAGATCCTTGTATTTCATAGAAATACAGTTTGCTAAATGTATGGTTTAAATTATGCCATGAGATCTGTTTGTTTTGCTTCCCACCTGGTAAAGAGAAGGGTCAGAAGGTGCAGACAGCTCTGCTGCCTGGACTAATTCCAGCTCTGAAACTTGCCAGGCTTCAGTGTTTCTGGGTTGGGGGAAGCACTAAAACAAAGAAATTCTTTAGTCTGTTGAGATGTCAGGACCATATATGGTCTTTCGAAGCTTTGAAGGTCCCAGATGTGCGCTAGGATATCTAGGGAACTGGAGGTGAGAGCACCATGAAGTAGGTCCCTTAATGTGGTATTGTGTGTTTTCTCATTTCTTAATATCAAACCTCTTCTCATCTGGGGCCTGTGGCACTGGCAGGTGCACCTGCTGATCTAAGAATTCAGCTGTGGGCAGGAATCCTGGCTCCTGCTTCTGCAGCAGGTCCTCTGGCAGTCCTGAGTCTGGGTTCTCATGGTGCTGTCATCTGGTGGGACTAGAAGCCATGGAGAGATTCCCCACAGCCCAGGGTCTCAGGTCTGGGCCCCTCAGCTCATTAGTAGGGAGTAGTAAGGATGTGATACCCCAGTGATTCCAGCATCTTGTTCATGAGCTCTGAGTTTTTATTCTCTTCACAGCTCTGGGGTTATCTCAGTTCTGGATTTAAGATATAAAATATCCTCTGGTTTCAGTAGATATTAAACCCAAAGAGGAGGATAATCTTGAAGTTTCAGATTAAATGTCACAACTGGCCAAAGTTGTTCATATTCACACTCACTCTAACTCTCCACTTTGTCATTGTTGTACCTGAACTTTTCAACAGAGGTTGTACACTACTGTATCTTCACAGCACATACTATTCAAACTTAATAAACCTCCTACTCTGAGCAAATGCTCATGGTGAAACAATTCACCTTGAAGTGTTTTAATGTGTATCTGCTATCTCAAGTCAGAAAAACACTCTCATTAAAGATACTAATAAATTAAGATAATTATTTCAATCCTATCTATTAATGACTACTGTATTATATGGATCAAAAGGCTGACTTTAAAATGTTTATATCTCATTATTAATAATTACTTCTATTAAGTTTTCATCTTTAATGTTGCCTCAGTGCCTTACCTGAGTAATGAAAATGCTTAAAAAAAGAAGGTAATTTCACAGTTGCTGTCCATTAATATAGAAAATACCAGTATGGCTTTTAGGACTGTTTGCAAAGCTCAGCTCTCACTGGTAACAGCCATGTGTAGCAGAACTTTAATGGATGACTTATACAATGTCACATCCAAGTGATCTAGACCTGCCTGTACTGTGCATAACATGTACTTGTACAGAGCCACCTCAGTGGGATGTGGTGATGATCCTTTTATCCTGAAGCCTGTTTTAATGGGACTATAACTATTCAATCTTCTGTTGTCACTGAGCCTACAGTGTCCTCCTGCGTGGTCTGAAAAGTCACTTGTAAATGAGGTCAGCAATTTTTGTCTACTAGAGCTCTAGAAGTTAACAGTGGTTACAGTGAAATGTGATTAAAGCAAGCTTTCCTCAAAAAAACCTCATCAATAGCTCCTTCCCCTGTTCCATGCTGCCCTAGGCAAGTGGGAGAAAAAAACAATGGCAAGTCCTCTCCGGTTTATGGTTACTCAACTAGATTTAATTTAGGAACATATCTAGGAACTGCCCTATTTTGTCAGACTAGTGGCATATCTACCTATTTTTTTCTTGAGGCCGAACAATATTTGGTGTTTTTCAAAATGTTCAGGCCACTCCAAGATAGGAAAAATTTCTTTCTGAAGCCCATGTTTATTTTCTGCTGTGAAGTATGAAAATTGAACTGCTTTGTGCCTGTATTAAGCTTACTGAAATCATTAATTTGATTGTCTCTAACTTTTTTTACACTTTCCCTAGATGGTATCTGTAAAGTGTATGAAAGTAAATAAAATTTAATTTTTTTTGCTCAGTTCTTTGATTTGAAATCAAAGGTTGTATTCTTTGGCATCTAAAATACAATTTGATGTGTTACTAAATTGAGAAGTTTTGTCAGTGCTGATGGGCTTTTGAGGTAGGTTCACTCTGCCATGGCTGGAGCAGGTGCTATTAGGGCTCCACACTCCGTTCTGAAATTTTTGTAGGCGCTGCACTCCAAAATGACAATCACATCACTTAGGGGAGGGTTCCTTATCCACTGAACTGAAAGTCGGTCATTTTAGCTTAAGTAACCAAGCAATATGGATTAGTGTGTTAAGTATCTGAAGCAGTTAAAATGTTGTCCTGTTGTATTTAACTGGATGAGTTGTGGAGCTGCTAATTTCTGGCTGATGGTCAGGGACATTAATGGGATCTTCTGGAAGTCTATTATGAGTCCAGATAGGTTGGAGAGAAGTTTCTTGGCTGGTTTTAAAAACATGAGTTTTATTGGTTACTGTGACACAGCTCAAATGTGGTAGTTCATTAAGCTTATCACACTTAAGCTATGTGTGCTTATGCTTTTAAGCTTCAGTTAAATGGGATGAACAGTGCCTTCTGAAAATAGGATTTACTGCTCATATCTTGCTTAGAGACTTGTGAAAAACTGACATTTATTTTGCTCTTCAAGCAATTCTTTATGTGACATCAATTAAGTATTTTGGTGGTGGTGACTCATTTGTCAGAGGTAAATGTCCAAATGGTAAAATGACTTTGGCATTAACTTGTAGTAAAGTAATTGATCTGAATAGGTATCTCTTTGCTAGCTCAGTAGTTTGCTAAAATTAT
The DNA here is from genome assembly GCA_013398995.1 of Alaudala cheleensis. Taxonomy (NCBI): domain Eukaryota; kingdom Metazoa; phylum Chordata; class Aves; order Passeriformes; family Alaudidae; genus Alaudala; species Alaudala cheleensis. The sequence continues at coordinate 44,354 of VWYE01010550.1, read as the reverse complement.
TATTTAAAAATAGACAATTAGGGAAATAAAGTGAGTTTATTAGAGAGTTAACCAGCTCAAGTATTGAATTAAAAATAGTCTTAAATTGTTTTAATAGCCAATTTCTTGAAAATTATTTTTTCATTATTTATCCCATTTTGGCGTTTTTGTCTTACCAGGATTAAAATACTCTATATATGACTTTTCCTACAGATACATGCTTGATTATTTCCAGAAAAGAGCCAAACCCATTGTGTATCATTCAGATCTTGTTCTTTATAGTGTAGGATCAAAGATGAAAAGATTTGTGTTCTGCTTTTTCTTTCCTTTTTCTCTGTTGGAGGCAATGAACATACAAGGGGAACAATCATTCAGGTTTTGGTTTTTTTTTCCTTTGGACTTTGGTTATTAGTCAGTGTCAAGAGATAAGATAGGTATTTTTATGATATTTGTAATTGTAGTGTTCTATGAAAAAAGAAAATACCACTCCCTCCACATACATGCATTTGGCTCCCCCTGCACCCTCCAAACAAACAAACAAAAAACAAACAAAACAGGATCACTTGGTTTATTTTGTGGATTTAATAATTTAATGTTTGGAGGGGTTAGTAAAGGATAATAAAGAAAATACCAAAGTGACGTTCTTTTAAGAAATAGTTTATTTTTTCTTTCTACTCTGTAAGCGTATTTGCATATATTAATAAGGAACACTAAGCCTCAAGGACAAAACTGCAATCCTAAAATGCATTTCCCCAAATTTGAAAATGTGTTGTTTGAAATTGTTTTTCTATATTAAGTCCTGGCCTGCTGTAGAGAGAGTGATATTATGAGATCCTCTTCTCACCTGGAAATTTAATGAAATTAATGAGTCTTGCTTTAGTGCTGCTGTGGTTTGTTGGGATTTTTTGGTATTGTTTTTCTTTAATTTTTAAATTTTTTTTTAATTTTATTTGAAGGACAAGGAAATTATCTCTGCAATAGGCTTTTGCTTGTCCATACATCTGAGGGGACCAACATTTCTCCAATCATAGGTGTGAGACGTGGACTGACTGGACATTGGGTGCTCTTAAAGCCACTCTGTCACTTCCCTCTTTGGATGCACAGGGGAGAGAAAAAGAGGATGAAAGGCTCATGAGTTAAGGACAGGGAGAGATCACTTACAAATTACTGTCATGAACAGAACAGGCCCATCAAATTCAGAGTGGGGTAATGAGAAATGTAATGAAATCTTAAAATACCTTTCCTGCACCTATCCCTTGCTTGCTCCTGGGTTTAATATTATTCTCAAATGCTCTGCCTCCCTGCCTTAAGCAGTGTGGGGATACAGGGAGTGGGGGCTGCAGTTGGTCCAGCACTTGCTGTCTCTGCTTCTTCTTTCTCCTCAAAGGGAGGACTCCTCGCACTTCCCTGGTCCAGCCTGTGCTCCCTCCCACAGGAGACAGTCTTCTATGAACTTGTCCAACCAGAGTCCTTCCAACAGCCTGCATCACTTCATGAACTGCTTCACTAAGAATCCTTTCTAAGGAGTGCTGTCCTGCTGCTCCAGCGTGGGTTTCCTGCACGTCACACATCCTGCCAGGAGCCTGCTTGAGCACAGGCTTCCCATGAGGTCCCAGCTGCCTTTGGACATCCAGGTGCTTTACCTTGGACCTCTTTGGGCTGCAGGGGAGTCTCATCTCCACTGCCTGGAGCACCTCCTGTCCCTCCTTATTCACTGCCGTGGGTGTCTGCAGAGCTCTTTTTATCAGATATGTTCACTTCTCTCTCTCTGCTCTCTTTTTTTTTTTTCTTCCTTCTTTAAATGAGTTATCACTGTAGTGCTCCCACAGTTGATGAAGGGCTTGGCCTTGGCCAGCAGTGGCTCCATGTTGGATCTGGCTGGAGTCAGCTCTGTCAGGCACAGGGAAAGCTGCTGGCAGCTTCTCACAAAAGCCATCCCCTGTACGTCCCCAAAAGCCATCCCTGTAGTCTTTCACTACCACTAGCCTGGCCAGATAATTTTAATACAACAGGCAACACAGTTAGGCAACACAACTCTTACTTGGTCAAATAATAGCAGCCTGCCATTTTTGAGTAAAACTTTATTTTCCTTCTTATCATTTGTGGTAATTCCAAATTTATACTAATCTTAGAGATAAGCACTGTCATATTGATTCTATAAATTATTTTTCAATGAGAAAATTAAAAATTAATATCAAAATACAAGTTGGGGAAAAGAGCAGATATTGGACCATACGAGGCAATATTATTGTTGTTTAAAAGGTTACAACCTTGAGAGTGTGTGTATAACCTGGCCATTATCATTAATCTCTCTAACACATATTATGCTGGACACAACACCCATAACACCTATGTCTATAAATTATAGTTTATATATATACAACAGTGTGATTTATTTTAGGCTGCATGACAGGATCTCCGGATTTAGTGAGGAAGGGGGAATCAGTTGCTTAAATATTTTCATAGATCTCATGTTTAGTTATGGGAACAAAGCAGTAACTTCATACAACTAAACTTCAACATAAAAAGAATATTACAGCCTCATTAAGACCATTTACTTGAGCAACTCCTATTCCTGGGAGTTTTATCAGAAGAAGAGTTTAAAAAAGTTATGAAGAACTAAATAATAACTGGATATTTGCTTGTCTCTGGTTATTAGTAGTTTACAAAGGGTTCTGATATATCTCAGTAAACTCTAGCTTGGAGCTGAGGAAACAAAGCAGTTTCATGATTTTGAGGATACTCTGGCTTTTATTTCTTTCGTGAATTCAAGATGTTTTAGGTACATTAGAACAAATTTAAAAATAGGTGTGAATCTTCTGGGTACAGTAAGGAGCCTTCTGAAAAGGCACTGGACGGGATTAAAAATGCTGCTGCCACTAGGTGTCATGCTGGGATCATCTCTCAAAGCATGACATGATCAGAGGTAGTGGATGAAGGACTGGCATCCTCCTGTATGTATTTCAGTATCTAAAATGGCTGATTTTGCAGGCTGTAATAGCCCTGTGCCTGCCCCATGTATCTGGAACGTTCACACATCTCTTTGTGTGAGAAGGGTCACACAATCCAAAGCCAGCACAGGTGCCGGATGTTCCCTCTTTCATCTGATCACATCTCTCACAGATCCTCAAGTCACACACACCTGCTTAGGAGAATGTGCTAAAATAGCTTCACGTGGGCGTACTTGGTAATATGGCGGAAAAAACATATGATTTCTTTTTGATCCTCCCCCAGTGTTTCTATCCTATAAAGCTCAAATGAGCCAAAAAAAGAAGTGAAGAACACCCAAACAACCAGCAACCCGAACATAATGCAGTTTTTCACAAAGAAGGGCCCTTGAAGGAAGACTTTGGTTTCACAAGCACTGAACACAGTGTCATACACTGAGCTTTCAATTTATTGAAATTAGTTTTATAATATGTAATTGAGAATGCAAAATCATTATGAGGGCAATGTTTAGTTTTGTTGTTTTTTAATAAGCCTGCTGTGCTGTGTTTTTTTTCTTGTACTTCACTCTTGCACTCAATCAAAATTGTCACATTTCTTAACAGTTCCTTAACACTGGCATTGTACCAATATGTGAAAATACTTGATGGGAGGGAAAACAGATGAATCAGATTCCCAATGAAAGGAGAAGAAGAAATGGGCGCAAATTTGAAAAACTGGAAATTCTAGTTTTGTGAAAGGAAAAACTTCTAACTGTGCAGGGATTGATTCCCCAACATATTGCTCAGAGAGGTTGAACTATATCCTTGGAGATACTGGAAAACCACCTGGATGTGATCCCCCTTGAGCAGGGCATTTGAATTTAGATGATCTTCAGAGGTGACTTCCAGCCTCAACCATTCTGTGCTTCTGGGTATTTTCAGTCTGCCTATTGAGTCATCACTGGAAATACTTAAAAAAGAAGAAAAAAAACCCCAACCCCACAAAACAAGAGAAAAAAAATAGCCCACCAACCAAACAATGCAAATATCTGCATAAAACCCCACCAAACAAAACCATAAGGAATAAAACCATAATACATTATGTAAAATGTTGTGATCGTAGGCTTTGATTGTCAGCAAAGAACTTTGAGTAGGGTTTTTTAGTTTGTTTTTTTTTCTTCCGCAAAGGGAAAAAAAAATCCCTCCTTCTCTACATCATATGCTATAAGTCTAAGAGAGTATGAAGATTTTTATCTTTTCAATTTGTTAAACCTACTGTTTTGTTCCAAGCTTGTACATGGCTGAAATATGTACAGTCAGGTACTCAGAGTAATTCCTCACTGTTCTGAAGTTGATTTATGGTACTTCTCCCTCTAGCAGCAGTTTCTATGCTGGAAATTGAAGTATAACTTTGATGCATATGTAAACATCTCCATGCACACAAACTTTCCTGTGACATTTTTGGTGTCATGAACAACAGCCTTACTAGGGAAAGCTTGGATTGAACAGAGGTGAAAGAGTGTGTAGCCACTTATAGGATAACATATTATGCAGTATCTGTCCATCACTGTCATGTTTGTGTCTCAGACTCCAGTGTATTTATGTTAGGAGAGGTTGCCCTCTGTCTCACAAAATATGTTTTTATTTGTTACATAACTTCTGGGTCTCGGTCTCGCACCTGAATTATCCATTTATGAACATGAAGCAGATTTCCTTAGAAGTTTTTCCATAAGAAAAGGATAGTGTACGTAGGCCAATGCAGTGTGGCAACATGCTGCAAGTTCACACAATGGGTTCTCCTGGGTTTTTGTTCTGTATGTGTGAATTCAGTTATCTCAGAGGTGCTGAGATACAAAAGAATTTAGTTATGCTTTCAAATATCTTATTTGCCTGTTGATTTGTATCCATTGGTTGTCTTGGTTGTATCTATCAACAAACGCTTTATTCCAAGGGCTGCTGGTTTGTTGCATAGTGTTTAGCACAGTGAGACACTAATTTGTGTTCTTTGTGCCTAGTCATCTTGGTGGTGAAAAGTTTATTACTGGCAATTAAAGAAGCTGAAGGATTTCTTATTCCTTTGATTTGCTATTTTCATTAAGAATGTGTGTGAAGTAATAATGAATATGTTTGTACATGACAGTGTCTTGGGAAGACCGTTGGATGCTTGGGAAGACAGTGTTAGAATGTAACACTTTCATGACTCCTGGGGAGAAATGACCTAAAAAGAAAACATATAAATTGTGTGAAGATAAACTGAAAGTGCTAAAAGTAAAGGAAAACACACACATATGTTAAAAATATATAAGAGATTAGGCAGTACAGCATTCAGAAGAACATAGGGAGTTTCAGGAAACAAGATTCTGTAGAAAAAAAAGAAACATTTTGCTGTTGCAGGATAGTTCAAATCTGTTGGTGTTCATGGAAGAATTTTGGGGCTGTTGGACTTTGTCTGGCAATGATGGGAATGGGGTCTCATAAAGTCTCCTTGTTTGGCAGTACAGTGGAGATGCAGGCGACTTGGAGAGGACTGTGTTTGGAATATTAAGAACTCCTAGCAAAGCATATTAATGGTGTCTTGGATGTAAGTAAGGAAGGGTTAGACCTGGATGGAATATAGGGGTGAGGTTAAGGCTTTAAGATATTTTCATTCCAATAAAGTTAATGATTTAAGAGAGATCTGCACAGTACTTTCTGGATATAGGACAGGAATGTAGCTGCAGAAACAGTGTCATACACTACATTTTAATTCTGGCTATATGAAAATGCTGACAGAGATGATGAAAACAAAATTCTCAAAAAATTTGCCATTGCTACCACTTAAGACTATTTTTAGTTCCAACAATGCGTCAATATATTGAGATAAAAGATCAGCTCCTTGAGTAGTTTGATGACTGGCCCCATTTCTGGATCACCAGGTGTCTGCCAGCCTGGGCATCCATTTCTATCAATCTTGCCTGTTGTAGAGAGTTCTCATTAAAAGAAAAAAACCTATTAGATATTAATAGATTTGAAATTTAATGTGGTGATGTGTATAATGTTTGTTTCACCTAGACTATTTTCACACTGTCTGATTAGTAATTGGTAAGGACTGTTCTATCTTTGAAATTTCACCTTAGGAAAAAAAAGATATTTTTCCGATCCCCGACAGTGTATATATGGGATTGTATGATTGATAATGCCTTAAACTGTTATTTTTTTGGTCCCTCTCATGTTGTTAGTGAGAATGGGCATTGAAAGTTGGCCATGCAGCCATAGAGTTTGTGTTCTTCAGTAAGATGTTAACATGGCATTTGTAATCATCTTCCTTTGGACAGACAACTAATGTTGGGCAAGCACAGGTAATGCGTTTTCTAGTTTAATGAAGAATGTCCATATGTTTATACAACTGAGTGGTAATTAATGGTATTGCAATGTGACAAAGATTTTAGTAATAGGTGTCTGATATCACTTTTTTGGACAGGTATTTGGCCTAGCATCTGAAACTTACTAGTTGTTGCTATAGGAGACTTAATGTTTCTCACAATTATAAAAACTCAAGTGGATTTCAGAGCTCAGTTTAAGGTTATTTTTTTTTTTCTGCTTTAAAAGCTCCCGTGTAGAATTTTTTCACCATAGAATTCAACTTGCTTAAGGAAAAAAAAACAAACCCCAAAACAAACCCAAAACCAAACCATAAACATGTAGTATGGCAAATCTGATTTATGCTGTGGATCCTATTACACAAATATAGTATTGGGCTAATGAAAAGTTAAACATTGTACCACTATTCATATTAATAGGAGAAAAGAAAAGCTGCTTATCAGCATGTTCGGTCTTAGCTTAAAGAATGAAAAGACAGACTGAATAATGATTCACTTAACTAATTTTCTATTAACTAATTATTTAGCTGTCAGTCATTGGAAAGGTCTTATTCTCTCATATTCAGGCTGTTTGTGATTTATCCTAACAAATTGGAAGTAAATTTTGTAGGAGGCAAAGAATGTATATAAATCCAGCTTCATCCTTTTGAAAGAGAGAAACAACTCAGGAAATGGAAAACCATAATGTATAATTTATATTTTCATGGATTTGTTTTCCATAATATTGATTGAAGGCATGGTGTTGACCAAGGTCTTCTCTCATTAAACAAAGGCAATACCAAACATTCCTTGTGCTTGGGCTTCCAGGGAATGGACTAGATCATCATTGAAGTTTCTTTCCAAGACAAACCCTTTTATGGCTCCATCATAAAATTTCTAAAATGTACAAAATACAAGCATTGCATTTCTAGTAAAGAAATTCTAGTGTATTGAATTGAGTCTCAGTGTATGTGAGTGTCTTGTGATCTTTTATTCAGTCACCTTGGATGATGTTCATATGGACCTTCATCAGTCAATCAAACCTTTATTTGCTGCTGCTTGCTCTGCCAGCTCATTCCTAAAAGCTAATCTCTGCAATAATTTACCCTTCACTAACAGTCCTGGTTGAACCCCAGCTGGTGACTACACACCATACAGCTCCTTGCTCACACTACAGCCCCCTACTGGGATAGGGAGAAGAGTTGGAAAAAGGTAAAACCTGTGGGATAAGAAACATTTAAATAGTCAAACTATGATAAAATATATAACTATGTTAATGCTATTAATGAACAGAGAAACAACACAAGGAGGTAGAGAAAAAAATAAAACCCAAGAAAGACAAGTGATGCAGAATACAGTTGCTCACCACCCACTGACTGATGCTCAGTTTGTTCGCAAGCACCAATCAACACCTCCCAGCCAGCTCCTCCAAGGTGATGTACTGGGCATGATATTCTGGCTTATCCCTTTGGGTAGTTTGAGTCAGCTGTCCCACTATTCTCCCTCCCAGTTTGTTGCATTAGGAGACTGAAAAGTCCTTGACTTAAGGTGAGCACTCTTAAGCAACAACTAAAACATCAGTGTGTTTTCAACATTATTCTCATGCTAAGTGCAAAACCCCAGTGCTCTCCCTGCCACAAGGAAGAAAACTGACTCTATCCCAGCTGCAACCAGGACAGGCATGCTCCTTTATTAAAAACCAAAAGCCTGACAACATAGATTGCTTCACAGTACAGATTTGGGTGATTCTCCAGGTACAGGTAAAAATGAGTTGGAAAGACAGTTGAGGATATTGCTGTCAGAATCAGTATTTGGTTAGAAGTTGTTTTTTTTTAGCTATTGCTAGTCACAGATACTAATATATAATACTGACATGCCTCAAGGTCTTAATTCTCTTTGCCAACAACTACAGGTTGTTTTACTCAACTGAGTAATGCAACTGCTTTTAGACATGTACCCTAAACTAGATTTCCAGTTGGAAAAAAACAGCCCATAAATCTTTTAAGAGAGAAATTTTCCTTTTTCTTTCATATCTTTTATTTAGGATTCCATGATTAGTGCAAGTCCTCTGAATTTTGAAATCGCTCTCTGTAATTTATTTGCTACTAAAATCTAATTAATTGTAGGCAAAGAAAATGGAAGGTCTTGTTTGCTAGACTCCTTGTCTGTGGTGAAGTTCTCTTTGGAACAAACTGTTTAAATAGAAGGGGTTTGCATAGTCTGAATGAACTTTGAGAAGACATTCAAATGTCACATTTCTCTGAGTCTTGTCACAGTGCTCATCTCTTTAGAGGCTTATCTTCTGCTAGCTGTTTACTCAGAAAAGAGTGTTAGAACCTTTTTCTTGGGGATTTTTTGACATTGATGTGTCCTTGTTTCACAGAGCATTTCTTCACGGAATGGAATTAATGAGTTTTATCCTAGACTATGCGCTGCAAACATCAAGGACAATCACCTGTAAAGCCAGTTATTAGGAGTTTGCTTCTCTGTTGTTGGTCTGGAGTAGGTTGAATGATTATAATACTGTTTGTACCGTAAGATACAAAACACCATGGGTGTCACATATATGTCACACTGCATGCATGACATGTTTAGAACTGGGGTTTTCCTTGCCAACCCCTTTGTGGCCAGCAGACTTGCCTCAGTGGTCCTCACTGAGACCATCAGAATTTCAGTTATGAACTGAATTGTTTCTCTGAGTCAGGAAAAACAACAATAACTCATTCCTTCTTAGGGTGAAGAAAATTTGCTAGCTTTCCTCATTTTTGGTTTAGAAGTCAGGCTTTTGAATAGAATTAGTATATTTTTAATTTTCTGATGAACTCTAGGAAGGAAAATGGAAGTACAATCTCAACCTGGAAAGTGACAGTTGCTTTTATGAGCTGCTGGACTAGGGCAAGAATAATGGACTATTGGTAGGAAAAGTGGGGAGATAGTGATTTCTGTAACTTAAAATTTAGTACACCTGGGAATGATAAGGCATGAAACCAGAATACAGGTAAAGAAAATGTGCATTATTCTGTTGTGTAGGAAATACAGCTTAATTATGTTTCCCTCTCTCAAAGACAGAAATATTAGCGGTTCTCATCATACAGGACTTCCTTTTTTTTTTTTTAACTTTTAATTACAGGTGGATTTTGGGTGTGATTTTACATGAACTATATTTATATGAACCATATTTATATGAACTTATTATATGCTCTGTGTGTTTGGAGTTGTATTTTTTAATGTGCCCAGACTGATTGATATAAATTTATGTATATCACTGCAATTTTCCCTAGTGTATATATACAGAAACTTAAGTGACACAGAATATGATACTTTTGCCAGGATATTGTGGTAAAAGTTGCAGTGAGGACTGAGGAGAGATTGTCATCTCTAGTCTTACCCCTCTTCCACTCATGACCATTCAATTCTTTTGGAGGAGTCTGTTTGCTTTAATACTTTAATAGTGGCCTAAAAAGCTGAATGTATTCCTGATGGAAAAACAAGCAAATTACTTTTTAAAATGTCTATTTTAAGTAAATAAATAGAAATAAAAGAAAAAGGGAATGATTCACATTATCTTAAGTAGCCCTAGAAATTAAGGCTGTTTTGGGGTAGGGGACAAGGGATGCTTAAGAGAAGCTCAAAAAAATCACGAAAATATATGCCCTATTCACCAGATTTCTGTGTAGAAAAATATAGACTTTAGGATGTATTTCTCTGTCCCCTGAGACTGTTAGGTTGTTTTATCATGAAGGTAAACACCATGAAAAACCACAGACTGGTAGAATTTTTTAGAACAATGTGTAGAAATTTTAAGCAAAAATATTTCACTTTGGGACTTTCATTTCTTAATGAAAGGGATCAAGTAGATAAGGTATTGGTGAAGAGCTCCAGAAAAAGGTGTTTTCTTCATGTCCAGAAAACATTCAGTGATGTGTTGCACCCTTGGAGCAAGAGCTCTTTTCCAATGTATCCCACCCCCCAAGTTTTATGTCACCTTTATGATATCTGTTCAACATTGAGGTGGATGTTTCCGTGTTTCCAAGCTTGAGCCCCTGTTTTGCAAATTGTGAATGTCTTCCTGCTCTTTCAAGATGATTTGTTTCCGTGACTTGACTCAATGTTTTTGAGCGTACACTGGGAGCTAAGTCTCACTTTAGTTATGAAAGGGATAGGCATGGTAATGACCTATTACAAAATAGATCTTTATTGGATAGCTTTAACTATAAGCACAATAAAGTTTTCTCCTGTGTGTTTGGCTGACAGGGTATTGATCCTTGTGCAGTTGCAATTACAAAAAAATGTTCAGTTTGTGGGAAATTTTGAGTTGAAATTACTGAAAAGATGCAATTTAAGAGAAAATTAAAACAGTATATTTACCGTGAAACAATGGAAATTCATGACGTAGATAAGAAATATTTTTTTGTGTGATGTTGGCAAGACTGAGAAAACAGATTTAGAGGAGGAGGCAGATATTCCTTGGAAGATCAATGAAAAGAGGTTTGATGACACATGCTGGTTTAGGGCTCTCATGTCTAAGTGGTGGGGGTGGGAATAATGTTTATCAAGCACAAGGTGAGTGGGTTGGTTGTCTGCCTTTGCACAGAAAAGCATTGGTTTTATTGGCATTGTTGTAGCATGTGTAGTTCCATGTGCTGTTTGTATGGACTTTGACTTCTGGGCTTCACAAATTTTCTGTCCAGGTGTTTTCCTAGCATCATTTTGAGTTCTCTGTTGTGACAGATTGTAATCTATCATGTGGAAATTACAGTTAGAACTGGGCAACTACTCTGCTTTGCTGAATGTTACTGGTTTTTTGATGGCTTATTTAGTACTTTAACAGTTTCTTCCTGAATTTTCATTCTCAGATTGCAGTTACAATCTAGTATACTAAGCTCATCTCAGTTTTTGAAAATAGTAAGATTGGTCCTTACCCTTATATAATTTATAATCTGTTATCTTTTTTTCTCTCATATAACAATCACATTCTCTTTCCTGCCTTTTACATTAAGTGCACAATTCACAGTTGGTTTTACCATCCTTCTTGCCTTGTTTTAGCACTATTAAATGTTCCTCAGCTGCCCTAGCCATATTTGTCAGTCTGGACTACCAACCCCTCCAGCCCTTCATTCAGGCAGTCTCTTGCTCTTGGTATTATGGTTCAGTAATGAGAACAACCAAAGGACATGACCTTGGTTCTAATGAGCAATGCTGTAGAACATGTCTGCCACAATCATTCTGGATGACTCTTTGCAAATCCTGCCAAAAAGTGTTATTCCTCATAAGCAACAATATTAGCTCCACAGATTTCATATGTGATAGTCTGACACTTTTTCTGAAAATAATTTCAGAATTGTGTGTGTATGCAAATCAACTCTACCATGCATACACAGTGATTTCAGCGCACTGAAGATATGTCAAGCCCGTTTTCTGTACAGGGAATGTGCATGAGAAATGTGGTGGATCACTTTCTGATCAGGAAATCTGATATCTGAAATAAAGGGCATCTGCTATGGTGCTTCGATTTCAAAATTTATTTAGGTGTAGCATTCCCATTGTTAGCTGAGAGAGATAATTACTACATTTAAGAAAGTATTGATATGAAATTTAAAAATCCCTGGGCAGGAATAACAACATAATTTTGTTGTGTCTGCTGTTATTTCAGCTTTTTACCATTTTCTTCTTTGCCTAATAGCTTGCTCAAATAAATAGTCTCTGGGTAGCTCCCCTGCTGCAGTTTGGAAAATCAGATAAACACAATATAGTGGAAGAGGAAGAAAATAATATATTCAGTTTGAAGGCAGAACTGAAAACTAATTGAAAGGAAAAGATCATTTCAGGATCAGCCAAAACAGTTCTTCCCTCACACCTGAATTGAGACATACTGTGTCAATTCATTTTAAAAAATACTTTTAACTACCCGTTTTAACTATTTTTTCCTTTTAAATCGGGTAATTTTAAAAAAAAGCTACATTTTGAATGAAATTTGTTATTTAAAAGCTCAAAAAACTTTTTATAGCAAAACAATATGATGCCTGACAGTTTCTTTTTTAAAGATTATGCTAATCAGTATTTGAAATGTTCCTTTTTTATCTCAAAATATTGAGTTTTGAATTGAATACTTATATATTGAATTCATGTTAACCTTTCTTTCTCCAAGACCTTTTAAAGTAGTTATGCTGCTCATCAGCAGATCTCCATCATACAGGGTGATAATGACAACCAAAAAAAGATGGTAGGAAGGGAATCTCTGCTGAGGAGAGAATTAAAACAAAAAAAAAATCAATTTTTCATGTCAGAATTTCTTTACAGATCAAGTGGAAGATAGAGGAATTACATCTATGAAAATTGCTTTTAACAGCAGTGAAGGTGATACCTCACAGTGGTTTAAATTGCTGGAATATGTAGCAGATTGTTTCCTGACATTTCAGTTTGTCCTGCCATTAGCCAGGCTGTGCCTATCATAGGTTATCAAATTCCTTAATGCTACTAACCTGGTACCTATAATTGTCACTGAACCAATAGGAAAACTCATTTATTTACAGCTGGTGTTTAAAATTGCTGCAGCTTGTGCTGGGCAGGTTGAGTGCTTTCTTTTACACATTAACACCCTTCCCTCTCCAATAGAAGAAATTCCATTTTCTGTAGGCATCTTTTGTGTATTAATGGCAGACATTAATCTATTCAACTCCTAAAATTATGTTACTTCAAAAAGTCATCCTCTTTCTGCTTATTTTTTTTATTGTTTCTCTTTTTTTGCTTCATCTTTGCTCAAGACTAAATTTCTTCCCATAGGTTGAATTTACATTTCAGAGAATTGTCTCCTAGAAGTCCTAAAACTGTCTTTCCTTTTTACCTCCTTTAGATACAGACTTTCCTGTGGCATTTCTCACTAGACTATGCAGATCTTATTAGGAACAAAAAGGAGCCTGGGATTCCCAATTCTTGAGCATCATAACTTTTGTTGTGTACAATTGGAGTTGCTGTGTCCCTTCATGCCAAAGCTTTAAAAATTTGTTTATACATGTTACTAAGGGTTGTGCACTCAATCCACAGCACAGACTGAAGTATAATCAAAACTATTTGCTATGTCCTCACAGTGCTTTCTACAAAGCTTCCTTTTCTTACATGAATTTACAAAAAGTGTAAAAAGGTTTTTGCACTTTCCCTTAGAAGTGATTGAGTTCAGTAAACTGATTAGAAATCCATCTATGCTGGCCACACAGAGGTAGAAAAGTTTTCAATTACCATTAAATATTTTATTACCTTTTTAAAGTGCTGAATTTTCAAAAGTTTTGCTGAAATTGATTGAACCATGAAATGCTCTGGCACCTGGAAGAAAGCTATTAATAATTTTCCAGGTTTTCTTTTTTCCTTGTTTCCTCTTCTCTGTGTTTTCTGAGGTTTGCATTATTACCCAATAACTTCAAAATTTGATTGCACGTATGGCAAATGAGACAATACCACTTGTCTCTACTGGTTGGAGGGGTATTAAGCTATGAGAGCCTTTCATTGGCTCTGGGCAGTCTGAAATGAGTTGGCGTTTTCTGGGGCTGAAGGTAGAAGCAAAAGAATGCGAAATGTGCAAGAAGGGAAGTAGATACTGAAATGATGGTGCTGAGCCAGGACAGTTAAGTACTTCCCAAAAACTCCACAAAATGGTCATTTCTGTGCACTTTGTGATGCACTGTCAATTATAAAGTAACACATGGCTTTGAGGATTATGTTCTTGACTCTTTCATCATTGTTATACTCACAAGATGAACATTCACAGGACAGTTTTAGAAATCTGCCTTGAGAGCTGGGAAGGCAATGTGAAGCAAGCAGTGGAGGCTGCAGTCAAGCAAACTGGTCCTCTTGCCTGAGTGGCTGCTTTCACTCAGGGTAAAGTGAGGCATCACAAGACCTGAGCAGGATTATAAGGGGTCCAAGATATCTCATAAACACAGTTACTTATCTGAGTGTCTTTTCTGAGTCTTTGTTCCTGTTGTGCTGTTTACCTTTACCTAGAGTTCTGTGATTTATGTATTGCTCTTGCCTTATCTTTCAATAATTTCACAAAAAAAAAGAAAAAAGAAAGTATTGCAGATAATAATGCTGTTCTAGTTTAATAAATGAAACTACTTGAGGAAAATCTACTGCTCAGTGTAAGTGAAAGTACAGATGTGACCCTTGAATTTTGCTCCTTTTGGCGAGAAAGCAGGGGCAGGTTTATGTTTTGAGATCGGAAGGACAGTAAGCCACCAGTTTAATTCTGGTGTGGGCTTCCTATAGCATAAATCATGAGCAAAATGTGCAACATATTTGCTGTGGGAAGGAGATAGAAAATGCATATTTCAGATGAAATTCTTGATATTTAATAAACTGATAAAACCAGAATTACTGTTGGATTTTTAGCTACTTAAATGGTGGGATCCAGTGTGGTGTGCAGACCTTGACTAGAATGCCATTGTGCCCGCCAAGCCACTCTATCTCTCCCATTTTTCATCTGGACAGGGGAGAGAAAATGAGATGGAAAACAAATTCTGGGTTAAGTCAGTTTACTAAAGCAGAAGTGAAAGACTATGTGCATGACAAGCAAAAACATAAAAAAGAACCCAAAGACTTTATTCTCTATTTTCTATCAGCAAGTGGTATCTGTGTACTTCCCGAGAGGCAGGGCTTTGCTACGTGTAGTTATTGCTCTGGAAGGCAAACTTAACTGACAAATGCTTCCTCTTCTTCCTTCTTAGCTTTTGTATCTGAGCTGGTGCCATTCAGTGTGGAATCCCCTTCTGGTCAGTTTGGCTCAGTTGTCCTGGTTGTGTCCCCTCCCAGTATCTTGCCCACTCCCAGGCTCTGATGGGGGGCAGAATGTTAGAGAAAACAGCACTGTTGCTGAGCCAGCGCTGCCAGGATGTAGCCAAAACACACTGGGGTGTTACCAATATTTCTGCCACTACCAAGGCACAGCATATGTGGGCTGACATGGGAAAGAGGAACTCCTCAGCCAGACCCAGTATATCCAGGAACAGCTTTAATGGTAGGTGGTCAGTCTGATTTGCTTTCTAACTTGGTGTGTAACACTGGAGTGTTTCAAAGAGGAATGACTGAAAACCATAATTTATGTTGGGTTACTTTCCCCGCCCCCCCCC
>VWYE01010550.1:0-28977 GCA_013398995.1 Alaudala cheleensis | reverse complement strand
CCCCCCCCCCCCCCCATAAAAGTACCTTAGCAAAAAATAGTCTTGGGATTTGGATCAGAGTTTCCATTTCCAAACTTGTTAATAGATTTGCTGCTTATCAGCAAATCTCCAGCTTATAACATAATTAAGATCAAAGGAAATACCATAATGAAAAGACTGTGGCAGGGTTTAAGCTACTTGACCATTCGGGTCAAAAGCTGAAGTTGCATTTCATGTGCAAGTTACATGGATATGTATTTATGAAGGCCAGCAAACCGGCAGAAAAAACTGATTTAACAATGCCACCTCTTACAGCTCAGTGCCTACTTGAATAAATTGAGGGGTGATGTAATCTGAAAAAGTTTAGAAAAACAAATTGAAGCTGAACATTTTGATTATGTAAAGTCCAGTCTCTTGTATTAGAGACAAAATAATGACATACAATTGTTTTTTATCCAGGAAATCTTTTCCTACTACTACAGTCTTTAAAATGTAAAGCTTAAATATATTCTTCTATGAAATATATAGTCTGTGTTTCATATATGTCTAAAGGGGCCAGATGTACAGCCCCTTTGCAAAATAGCATGTTAAAAATTGGTTTGTGCTTAGCATGAAGATTTTATATTACAAATCTAATTGCCTATAGTGAAAAACAGAGAAAATACTGATTGCTGTTTGTCTGTCTGTTATGTAAGCACACTGTGGCCTGGTATCATAGAATGGTCTGGGTTGGAAATGTCCTTAAAGGTCATGCAGTTCCAACTCACCTGCCATGGGCAGGGACACCTTCCACTAGAACAGGTTGCTCAGAGCTCCATCCAGGCTGGAACTGAACCTTGAATACTTCCAGGGATGGGGCATCCACACTAAAAATTGTTAGGGTTTTTTTTGGCAAAAGAAATTGGTGGATATCAGAGTTGGCTTTGTTTAAAGAGGATTGTTAACTTTGCTAATGAAGTGATGTAGGGAATATTTCTGATGTATATTCTCCAAAAGGAAGAAGGACAACTTGTGAAAAACGATCAATAGGCAAAGTTAGAAAGGTGATAAATTGAATCAGCTCTAGCAGGGAGACAGCCTCTTTGTGGCTTGTGAAACCAGAGGCAGTAAGAGGAAAGATGAAACGTGTGGCGCTATGTACTTCTGGTTACATGACAAATCACTGGCCTCATGTCTTGTAACAAGTTGTGTCTTCATAATGTCTGGTTCTAGCTTTGAAGAAGGGTCTGGTAATCTGAAGGGCTGGGATGAGAGACTTCAGGAAATGGTGGGTAAAGAAAATTAACTAGAAACACCACTTTAGTTGTGTTGAGCTCCATTTGTTAGTTATCCTTACGTGCATTATGCAGACTGGCCAAGATTTCCTCTTGGAGGGAAGTCAAATTTGAAATAGAGGTAGACAATGGCTTTTACTAATGGATAAAGTGTCTATAAAAATTGTAGTGAACACTGTGTAGGTGAATAACAACTTGCTGAAGAAATGAACAGAAAACTATAAAAGGAGTACAGGAATTCTGAATCAATAGGGCTTAAAAAAAAGGATGCAGAAGTTTTGTTAAGAAGCTGGCAGACTAAGCAGGATGAGAGTGGAAACCTCATTCTAAGCTTTGAGCAGAAAAAGATTATCCAGAAACATAGCTGAAAAATTCCTTTATCTATGCCACAATGAAATATTTTCTGCTGACTTGGAAAAGAACTGGTACCGAGGTCAGTGGTAAATGGAGTCCTTGGGCTCACTGCTGAAATCACCAGTGGGGAATGTATTTGCATTTTATTAAATGTTCTAAAGCCCATCATTCACCTCTTAGAGATAGTCTTTAGTAATTGCAATGTCTTTAATAAGTGATATAAATCTTGAATAGTTCCTGCTAGAAGGCAGGCTTGAATTCAAATCTATTTAAAATATATATATTAAAGGGAAAAAATTTGTAAGCTGTCCAAAAGCCTGAAGCAAGATATGTTTATCTTTCTGTGTCTGACATATCTAAATATCTCCTCTGGATCTTTGGCACTGAAAAAACCCCAGTGATTTAGATAAAAGGTTTATGATTTTTTCCTTCAGATGCTTTTAAGAAAATTAAGTACTTGTTGGGATAGTTGAACCTTTTTTGAAGCTTTCAGAACATATCAGTAAAAAAATAACGACAAAACAAGAGATAGTTTGATAGCTATTGTAGAGCATTTAAAATGTTTGATTCTGTTCCTGCACATGCAAGTACAGCTTCTCAACATCCTTCAGGGAAAAACATTTGAGGAACAGTTTGAATATTTCTGAATGATTTGACTCCAAGGATAGAGCTTCGAGGAACATTTTCAGGTACGTTGGCAGAACTCAAGGGGGAAGAGTTTGACCCTGTCATTGCCACAGCAGTGTTTTCTCATGAAAAATTCATTCTTTATTCCTGATGCTTTGTCACTGAGAATGTATTTAAGGAAAAAATATAAACTTTTCTATACATCCAGAAAGTGAAATAATTATAGTATAAAGCACAGTAGAAGTATATTATCCTATAAAAACTTTGCACTTGAAATAGCTTTGTTTTTATGATGCTACCATTCCTCTAAAGTAAATTTTTTTTCTTAAATGCAAAACCAATGCAAAACCATCTCTGAGAATAATTGTACTTTTTGGCCTGAAAAACTCACAGCAAAGGTTTTCTTTTATTGAAATATGGGGGGTTTATCAACCACATCTGCTATCCTGGCTTTTGAAGAATTTATTTTGATTGAAATACTCTCTGGTCATTTTCAAAACTATTTTGTTCTTCACATAGGAAAGCCTCAAGCTGATTTTTCAACTTGATGAGGAATTCCTACTGTCTTTTTCAATGGAGGGGATAATACACGGTTTAAACCATTGGCTTAGACCTCCAGAAAGCTTACAGACATTGACGTGCTCACAAACAAGATCTTTTAAACTCTGTTGGGCAAATTAATCACTCTTAATTGTTTCTGGTTTTAATCCAGCACGGCTGGTACTTCAGTTTGGCAAGTGTTTTAGTCATTTGCTTAAACTGTCTCCTGGACTTGTTGAGAAGAATTTGCTTTCTGTTTGTGAGCATTGCCACAGAGATGTGTGGCTGCATAAGACCTTAGTACAGAACAACTCATACAAACAGACTTCAGTGCAAAATTGGGTGAAACTCACCCATGGGAATATGGAGGCTTAGACATTCTAGAAGAAATCCCTGTAGACACTTTCTAAAATTGGGTATAAATAGGATGAGGGAACCTACAGCCATAAAAAAGAAGAGGCAGGGGAAAAGCAGTATTTTTTAAACTGCTGAAAAAAATCGTAAAATATTTCTTATGCCAAGTGTGCTGTTAGTACTGACTCATGTTGACAGCCATTGATAGATCAGGATTTGTAGATGCCTACAGGGTCAATTGTTGTTATATTAACGTTTGTATGTCAAACTATAATTCTGTGTGACATTTGTATTAAAGCTACAAATCCTGATCTAAGGAGCTTATAAACTAGTTTGAATCATTGGGAAGAAATAACATAAAGTGACAATACTCCTGTATTTTGTGTCTCTGCCATGAAAGTTGAAATACTTAGTTTGCCAGCAAGCAAAGTGTCTGCTCTGCTTCTAATGACTGACAGAACTTGAGTATCTGGATCAAGTTTTCGACAGATTCTTTCTCTCAGAAATGAGGAAAACAAAAATCACATATGGAAGATTAAATTTAAAAGCTGACCTTTTAATTTTCAATTTGCCTCAATAACTGGAGTTTGAAAATTATTTTGAAATTCTTTAAGTCAAGCAAATTATGTTCCTGTTGTATGTTCATTAGTATATTATCATGACATCTTACATTAAAAACTAGAAGATGCCTAAGTATTCTCTGGTTCAGGAAGATCCTTTGCCAATACCTTCACTCACCCAGCTGAACTGCTCCAGTGCCAGCCTGTCCTGCAACTGAATGGTTGGATCACTCACCTGTGGGGAGGTTTCCTGAGCTGGGAAGCCCTCAGGGAGTGCTGAGACTGGCTGGAGCTGCAGCTGCCAGAGAACAGGCTACCCAGTGAAGTGGTTGAGTTACCATCCTGGAGGTATTTATTCACTTCAGTGTTTCAGTGATTCTATGATAATCTGTCCTGAAGAGCACCCGTGACTTGACAAAAAAAATCACATTGGATGAGGTATTCTGGAAGCTCCTTGGCTATAAGCATAGTTATTAAAATGTGGGGTATTTTTTTGAGGTAGAAAGTGAAATGTGAAAACCATCTCTAGCTTAGAATTCATAATCAAGTAAGGAAATACTGCATCTGCAGAATGCAGTCTCTACACCTCCATCCTTGAGTAGGTGGAATAAGTTCTTTGAATAAACATTTTGGGATAAGCATTTTCCAAAGTAATTTTTGTGGATCTTGCAGTTTGATGTCTTATATATTGTTTTCCTAAGTAAAGACTAGTCTAAATTTACTATATGATGCCTTGATGCCAGAGAAGGGTACTGTATCTGAAGAAAAAACTGTTTTTATCAGTTCCTTCAATCTGCTTTATTTCAGGAAGGTTTCCTTTAGAGTATCCCTCTTATGGTCTCCTGTCAGAAACCAAGAAATTGTATCATGATTTCTTTTACCAAGACTACTGCTGACCAAGTGTCTAGTCAAGCTGGGCAATCCTTTTTGAATTGCTTGGTAGTTCTAGAAGCCTCTTTCTGGGAAGAATTTCTCATCCCTAGCCTGAAAATGCTGTCAAACTGATCTGGAACATAATGTTTGTGGTTTGTGAAGAGAAAAGATGAGTTGTGGTGTGACCTTGACAAAAAAACTCCATCCTTCCCTGGCATATTATATAATGTTAAGAACAAGCAGGAAGGCATGCACATATTTCTTTTTCTACAAACTACAGTTTCTACATTTGTCAATTAACCAGGAAAATTGCCAGTGGCTGCCTTCCTGCAGGATGACACCCTGTAAAGGTGCACTGGATAGACTGTGTAAAGAATGTGCTTTGGAAGTTTCTTTGTTCACTCTTTACAATGTTACTTAGATTTCAGTAGAGATGTGTCGCAGGTGATGATGGGTGTAGCATGGTCTTAAAAAAAAGCACATAGAGGAAAAACCTCTAGTATACTGAAAAAAGCTAAAAGATATTTCCCTGAGTAGAAACTGTTTGGATATTGAGAAAATCATGTCCTGTTGACTTGCCAGAAATCCTGCTTTCTTGGCAATAGCTTTATATTCACTGAAAATTAATCTAGATGCTAATGCTCTATAGCTTTAAATGAAATGCAGATAAAATATGCAAACAACACAAATATGATGTTCTATGCCTTTATGTAGCCTTATACATTTATAATCCAGTCCTGCTTGTGTCAAAACCCAGTAAAAATTAAAACAACTGAGACACATGGGTGTCACTTGAATTAAGTGTTCTGCTTAGAAAGCTTGGAAAGGAAATGATTAGGAAGCGGGGATTTTGAGAGGATTTAATTAGAATTGGAGCAAATGTGGAGAAAATAACCTACTCTTGTACACACATAAGAAAAATGGAAAGTGAATGCTTAATTTCAGTTTGTTCTCATTGTCCATTATAATGTACTCATTGTCCATTATAACATATCCAGGGTGTTTAATTAAAAAAACCCACTAATTAAAATAGTTACATAATAGGTTTGGTTTTGTTTTTTTTGTTTGTTGGTTTTGTTTTTTTTTTTCTTAATATGGATCTGATTACTGATTTGGGAGGGTAAAAGAAGAAAGCAAAGATAGGTGAGGATGAGGGAAGGCCCATGTTAAAAAGCAGTACAGGGAATGAGCACTTTCTCCACTGTGCTTTCAATGCAGGGAGGTGTGTCAGAATTTGAATGGATGTTTGAACGCATTTCTTTCTCTGAAGAGGGAACTTCCTCTGCTTTTCTCCATTTGGACGTATGAACTCTGACACATACATTTTAATTTTATAAATAAGTTTAAGTATGAAAGCACTGGGGAAAAAAAAAAGGTACTTTTGCTTTTGTCCGGTTTCTTAAAGAAAAGCAGGGAGGTACCAGAGTGTGTTATGAACAGTAGGGTTAAAGTAGCATTTTTGTGTTTTGGCTACTTTACATTTTATAAATGAATCCAATGCACTCTTGGGTGCTCATCCCTAACTACCCAAAGAGAAGAATGGAAAGCCCAGTTAAAGGGAATAACATTCTACTTTGAGAATGAAAGACTCAGGCATTTGAACAGCAGTCTGACCATCATTTCTTCGTCCAACTGTTCTTTTTATCAAGTTGGAAAGGGATCATTGCTTCATTTTACATCATTTTACAATTCATAATGATAAGTGTTTTTTAATGGTCAAAGATATCAGACTGTAATAATAAAGTGGAAATATAGTTAACTGTGCTCAGTGAGCTTCTAGGCTAAGACTCCTAAGGTAAAGGGAAAACAGAAACACTACTAAACAAGATGTCCCATCATTCTCTCCATGAAATGAAACTGTCTGCATGTCCTTTCCATTTTACCTTCATAGCCAATTAATTTTCAGAATTTATTTTTATATAATCTCTGATTTTGTGAGCAGGGTTAGTTCTGAATTAAGCTGGCAGATCTAGGCATGCCTGAATTTCAGCTTCTGGGCAGCATGATTGAACTCTGAAAACCTGTATGGAAGACCTGTTGTTTACTCCGTGGCATTCTTCAGCCTGAGCAAACGAATATGCCAATAAGGAAGCAATTCCCATTGTGATTTTTAGGTAGCTGCCTTCTCCAGAATAGCAAATTTAGCTCAGTATCCAGAGTCACTAAGCAAGGTCCTGACCCCCAGATACAAAAGCACATTTTCACAAAGGTGAGCTAATATTCAAACTGGTTAGAACCACAAATTCCCAGCATTTTACACCAGTCCTGGAAGTCACAATGAATTCCTCGATAACTGGAATTCCTAATTATTTCACTTAATTTCTTCCTCTTTTCTGAACACAGTAATTGGATTTCTCTGGCTCTACTAAATTCTTGACTGTAACCTAATTTCTGGAAGTAAATTTTGGAACAGAACAAAGTGAAGCGTCTTAACTGCTGCTGTGCTGATCAGTTAAAGACTGATTTTTAACTCCTATATTTTAATTTCCTATAGACAGATCAAAATATTAGAGCTGGAATTACTCTTACAGTGTTCCTCTCTTTTTTCAGGTCCTTTTATCTAAAGAATACTTGGTTCTAGAGAAGTAGGACTGAAAGCTACGGGATTTTTCTCCCAAATCTGAATTTCCCTTTGATCAGTAACTTTATTTCAGGTTGTATTGGTTACTGAATAAGTGTCACTTGTACATCTCTTCTTCAAAGTGGGTTGATAAACCAAAAGGAATCAATAACTGTGTAATATTTCATACTGCTCTAACCCTTTCCTGTTAGAATCATGACCTACTGACAGTGGCAGCTTCCAGGAGAGTAATACCATCCTACTGTTCTGTAACTATTGCAGTTATGTTTCAGAGCTCCCATTAATCATAAAGTCAGAATCAATATGTGCTGGACTATCTATACTATTTGAATACTCAAAAGCAGTGTCCTTATTTAGGAAACTTTTTCAAATAGTAGCTGTTTCATTTCTTGCCTTCAAAAAAGTTACTTCTGTAACTCATGAAGCAAGAGTGAAACAACGGAATATCAAAGAGTAGAGCAAATAGAATATATTTATCACTTATTTTCTTTAGTTTTTTTAAAACATCTTTGAATAATGCCTATAGCAAAAATACAATACCCTCAGATAATAAATCAAGAAAGTAAGTGGGTAGTAAAATTCTGAAAAATTCATAGTAGCCACCTCACAAAATCTTGAGCAGATCATTGGCTTACCAGACTGTTACTTGATTTTTTGCTGTTACTTTACTCTTTCTAAAAAGTCACAAATTTTGGCTGCTCCTGTAAAATCAGTGGGAGCTGCAGATATTTAGCAAAAAAGTGTCTGTGGTTCTTAGTATTTGAAAGTTTGGATTGAAAATAAAATTTCCTTATATCATGCATTTGATAATAAAAATGCAGTTACTATAGCCAAAGTATTTTAAATGTTTAGAGATAAATTAACTACAGAGCTCAAATCACAAAATTGGTCATTTAGATTAGCTTTTTATTGTTCCTTTGAAACAATGCATAAATGAACAGATGGCAAACAATCCAAACCCTGACTATTCATGAAGTACTATCATTCCAGATCAATATTGTAGTCCATTAGCACAGAAGAAATAATCTCTTCTTTCTGTAATGGGACATCTTATTATCAGAGTTGATCAGAAAGATTCATTAAACAGGAGAAGTAGCAAAAGGAGGTTCTGTTGGTGCTGACTGTCGATTTGAAGCGTGTTGCCTAATGGATGTAGTAAAGAATTTGCATTCTGTTCTTGAATTTGCCACTGAGTTACTTTTGACAAGTGACTCAATCAGTCATTCTTGATTTCTCCATCTGTGAAATGTGAAATTCTTCTCCAGGGTAGCATAAAATCTGATGATTTCTTTTAAAGTACTGCAAGTCTCTTAGGCACAAACCTCTTGCCCATTGGTATGTTACGTGCTATCTGCCAATCTGGGACAGAGCAGGAGCCTTATGAGCAAAGTTCAACAGAGGACAAAGATAGACAGTTGTATCTGGCAACAGTAAATCTTTCTACACACATTTTCCTTTATGTGATTTAAAAAAAGCAATGGCTCCGCATGGATAGAGGCAAGGTATTAACTACTTATTTCAAACCTACTTATAGGTCCATGATCTGATCATGCTGTCCTAATTCTGTGAAAGACAAAACGACACAGGGAATAGTAGGCAGTAAAAGACCGGATCTCTTAAGTGGACTGCTTCTCATTACAACTCAGTTCTCATAGATGTGGAAATAATCACAGGATAACTATGAATCATGTAGAATAACTGCATTATGAGATGGAGAAAATGACAGAGGAAGGATGGGAGAGGAGGAGGTATATTTTTCAGTTGATATTTAGAAAAGGTTTTGTATTGAAGAGGTTAATGTTATTGGAAATTGAAGGAAAGTAAAGAAAAGATATTTAATATTTCTTTTGCAATGATTTTTTTTTCCTTCAGTGTGATGGATGGAGGCTTCATAAAAACTCTAGTAGTTGGGACGATGAGGTTTTTTAAAGCAACCTTACTTCCATTACAAACTTGAACAGAGGTTAAATTGAGGGAATGCTTTGGCAAAGATTTTCTGTCCTTTAACTTTGATTATTCATGTTCCCAGGAAGAGAACTATGAATTAATTTTTCATTGATGCCAAGAAACACAAGAAAAAGATCCTTAGACTTTTATATTTCAGCTGAACTTATTTGCAACCACTGCAGTACTCATTTCCAAAGCTGTTGTCTTTTAGCAAGTTTAGTATTACTTCAGAGATGAAGTTTAGAGTTGTTACAAGTAGGACATTTTTGGTGAAACAGAGAACAAAGTAAAAGTTGAAGGTTGTGTAGGACACAATATTGGTGGATATAACTCTATCCAGAGTACAGAAATATAATGGGTTTGCAAATTGGGTTTTAAGACCCTCCTTGGCAAACAAGCATAAATTAGCAGGAAAAAAATTCAATATTTTATGGCATGCTATTTTGTGATTTGGTGTGGTTTTGGAGTGGCTACAACTTTGTCTCAGCACCTGTTGCAAGTCTCATTGTTTTCAAGGGACACTTTTGGTGGGTACTGATACTTTTTGAAATGCATTCTATTTTGTATCTTAGTTGGCCTACTGGAGTTACACTTTTAAGGTCTGCTTCTCCAAAGTTTTTCAGCTGAGCCCTTTTTTTAGAGATTATGGGTTATGACAACTTATGCTTGATCCTGGACTTGACAATGTATTGTTTCTATCAATGATCCCTTGTGTTTGTGGATGCTTGTGTTATTCCCTTGCATATTCCAGTGTCTCACGCAGAAATTGTTTGGAGACTTCCAGAAGTACATATTTTTTATGTCTCTCTTTATATTTGTGATTTGAGAGTTAGTAGACCTATTAACAGTATAGAGATTTTAATTATTTTCTCACTAGCATACTGAAAAGCTGTTAGAATCAGCTTTGAAGTTGCATTGATTTTAAACAAATAATTAAAGTTCATTTCCTAACAAATTGATTTGGGCTGAACAGCCCCATAACTGCTACAAATTCACTGAACAAAGTGAAGACACAATGAGTTTCGTTATCAAGCTTTTGTCATTCATCAACAAGCTAATCTGAGTTATCATTTTTTGCTTAGTAGTAATTGCTCTCATTCATCCTTTGTTCTGCTTTTATTGTTTTTCTATTTCATTTATTGTAAACCAGTTTCATCAAGAGAAATAGCTGGGATTTTGAATGCTGAAAATGTGCCTTGGAGCAACCCATGAGTGATGCTGTAGCACATTCTGCAGCACCACCCATGCTTGGGAGTGTGTGTGCTCTCCAGAGGCATCGACTGGAGCTGCTCACCCTGAGCTTGCAGCAGGTGATTAACAAGCTACCTGTGCAGCATAAAGGACTGGTTTGTTCATTTTGCAGAGAAGCTTCAGTGAAGCTTTTCTTATGATGTGTTTCTCTCTCTTTGAGGTGCAAAGGAACTGCAAGGCTGCTGTATTTCTCACATGTAAGTAGGAACTTTTTCCCCTAAAGAAAGATGGGCGCATCCTCACATTACATTTTTTTACTCTGACTAAAAAAATGCTTTCACTGCTAATGCCTTGTTCCATGCACATAATTTTAAAAAAATTACCACTACAAAATTCTAATGAGTGTTGTGATTTTTTGTGATTTGGATCATCTATCTGCTCTAAGAAAGAAAATGGTACCTTCAGATAAGCCTATAATGTGTGTCTGTTTGTATGTTTATAGCTATTGTCATACAGTAAATAGAAGTAGTAGCCATTTACATATTTCCTGGCACATTTTCCCAGTTGATTTATTTACCAAAATTCCTGCTATTGAGACAACTCTACTCAGAGTGAGAGAACTATTCATGGTAGTATCTGCCTTGTTGAAATTATCTAGTCAACCTGGATTAGATCTATTCCTAGTGCAAGAGTGATTTGGAGGGAGGAAGGCTGCTAATGTGATCGTTATTAATCTTCTACCTGTGAGAAGATTACAATCTCTTAAATCCATACTTTTAAATTATATTTTCATGGAAGAGTTTTGCTATATCTTTAATAATATTTTGTATCTGTCCCTTAACTTCTATTGGTTTTGTATTAATTTTCTTTTAAAATGCTAAATTACTGAACATTATGAGAATGTGTCTTTTGTAATGTATTTTAACCATATTTTTTTAGCTGTTTATTCTTGCATCCTTTAGTTTAACATGGGTGGAGTAAAGGTCTCACTTCCCCATAGGCCTCTCAGAAGTGACAGAAGTTTTATGTCAAAAGCTGTTGGCATTTTAGGCAAAAGCCAAGTAATAACAAACTCTGAGTGGCTGTAATATGGTTGAAGTTAGCACAGCCAAAATTAGCCCATTAAGGAATCTGGAGAAATTTAGCTAGACTTTAATTGTCCCAGCTGATGTCGGTTTTATTGTTGGTTGTTCACTGTCCCTCATTGCAGGAATTGCTATGCAATTAGCTGGGAAATATTAGATAGGTTTGAATGCTTTGTTTTCTTGTGAAAAGAACAGAGGGGATGTTTTGTATGGTTCTAGGCTACACTGTGTTAAAAGAAGTCTCATTTCTCTGATGCATTGAGCCACTAGAGAAGGTTATGACTCAAAAATTCTATTCTATTTTTGAATGTTTTTTTCAAGAAGGTCTTGTGAGCTGGAGACAGGTAATGGGGGAAATATTACTCTTTCTCCTTGGTTAGGAGGCTCAGAGCAACTGTTGAGGACAGAGAATGGGCGTGTAGGGAATAAATCCTGTGGCATATGTGCAAAGTAAGTTTTTTGAGACTCAGTCCAGCAAGATTGGGATGCTTTCTTCTCACGAATGGGAGACTTTCTTTGTGACAATGGGTTTTCTTGCCCTGGTCCTGCAACTTCCCATGTCAAATCATAGTATCCTTGCTGTGTTAGCATTAGTAACTGCTATACTGGAAATGACGTTTTGGGCAAGAGGTGTGGTTTATTGATAAGATTTGATGAGAAAGCTGCAGCAGTCCTCTATATATTTTTGTCAATAAACCATGAATTTAACTTCAACTTCAGGTGTATAATTGTAGTTTTAAAGTTATTGTTGCAAGTATTTAATTGATTAAAACCATCAAATTATTAGTATTATGACTTTCTCTGAAAGAAAAATCCTTTGTTTAGCGGGGGGGAGGAAGACACTGCATGTAGCTGTGTGGACTTGGTCCAGTTTAGAAATAAGCAGACTTGTTTTTAACATATTCTCAATTAGCACAGAAAAATAGTTCTGGCACTTAGCCATAGGATTTCCCAAGCCCTCAAGGTCATTGTAACAGTTCATGAACAATTCAGCACTACTGTTTTTAAAATGTCTGGAAATGTAAATCTTCAGTGAAACCATCTTCTTCTCTATCTGCTTCAATCCAGTAATGCTAAAGTGATGCCAGGCACCTTGCTGAGGGAATCCCCTCTAACCTATTTTTTTGTGCACTCTGTGCTGTTTCTTCTGGTTTGATGCATCTCAAGCAAGGACGAGTACACAGCTGGATCCTCAATCCCATGAATTCATGTGTATAACTTTTGGATTTTTTGTTACTTTTCAGAGTACAGGTACCATATGCATATGTGCAGTACATGTACTCTCCTTGTTATATCTGACAGATGTGTGTATGTTCTCGCTTTAGGAAGATTTTGAGTTCATTTCATAGAGAGAGGGTTCATTCAGATCATTAAATCCTACACAGTTCTAGTTAATAAAACAAAATCTGCACAGTGCTGAATCTTTTCTGTGACTCAGACATCTTCGTCTTCCCCCAGCTTGTTGAGTCACTAAGCAGATTGCTTTTTAATACCAAATTTATTTGCATAGCCTTGGTTGTAGACCCTATAACCTGGATATGGGATATAGATGGTACATTCCTGTACATACATGTTTATTTTGGAGGTTATGTCAAAATACTGTATTTCTAGAATGTAGGTGAAGTTACTTAATTAGATAATTATTTTTGCAAATAGTAAAGAAAAACCTTACTCTGGTGCTCACTTTTGGGGACTTCAGAGCATCTGGTTATGTGAGGAAATTCGGTTTGTAGGAGAAAGCCCGTGTCATGGTTTAACATAGCTCGGTTTTTAGTTAAGGGAAATCCATGATTTCCCATAAGGACCGTGGCAGTTTCCTTTGGATCTGACAGAACCAATCAGCTGGCTAGTTTTTAATATTGACTCAGATTGGCAAACCAGAACTACTACACTTAGTGTTTCCGCCCTGGACTTCCAAGAATGTATTTGTCCTGGTTTAGGGTAGATTTGGGAAGAAACTTCAAAGGGGTCCCTCCAGAAAGCAGATTCAAGTGGCCCCTCCCTCAACTGGTTCAGGAAAAATTTCCTTGGAGAAAAGTAGAAAAAACCTGCTTATTTAACGAGCAAAGTATTCTCAAGCATAAAAAATTAAATAGTATTAAACAATAAAATCACTTGCTGTTCTGAAGAGATGGCAAATTGAGAAAATCCTTTTTGTGGGGTGTAGCTGGGCTCAACCAGTCTCTCATCAGTCCCTTATTGGTCCCTCCTGCACTGAAAAATGCCATGTCCCAGCCCTGGTGGGCCACAGGTGTGAGCTCCTGCTGTTCTGGGTTTTCAGTCCAGAGCAGGGCTGAGCAGTTCTAAAAAAAAGAAAAGCCACAGTCTGGAGAACTTCTCTGCCTCAGCTAGCTAAAAAAACCAAAAACCTAGCTAAAAAGCACAGCACAGTCCTTGAGAAGGAATGTGAGGGAGCAAGTGCTGTTTCTGCAAACAAACAGGGACTTTTTCTCCCCTCCTTTGCACTCAGAACCAGTCTTAAAGGTGCAGAACTTAATATCCAGCCATGAACAGAACAGACAATTGGGGACACAAGCATCATAAAGTCACCCTAAGGCATCATGTATCTTTTCTGTACTCACTTTTGTGGTATGCAGTTCTTTTTGTCTGTATCAGACAATGTCTGATATCAATTATATATCAATGTCTGATATAAAAGAAACTTCTTTGTATGCTTTCTTTCAGTTTTTATTCCACCTTGCCTGGGTGTTATCAAGTTATTAGGCCAAATCATGTATCCTGAGATATTCCACAAAAAAATTATTTAATATACTGGTCAGTAAATTTGATGTTTCTTTTTTATAGACCCTTGTGGAGGTCTGTGTCACTGATTTCAAAGGTTCCCCTTTCAGCTGTTTATTCATTAATAATGTTACAAGCTTTGTCTGGTGTTCTGTCTCTAATTGTAAGCAACACTGAGAAAAGGTAGGTCTTATTTTGAATATTAAATATTAAAATAATGATAATAATTGTGTAGTTTTTCTGACCCTTGTTGAATTCTCTACTGGTGCTTCAGCACAGTTTGAACTGATTTAGCTTGTTACTGTGGCCTGAAGTAAAGCTTAGGGAAATAGAATTTTAAGCTCCAAAATATGAACTGAATTTGGTTTTGCTCCAATTTTCCACAGATTTTCTCTTAATGAGAGGGAAATTCTAAAAAATAGAGATATTTTCTGGTGTGTTTTCTCCTTTTTCTGTTGCTGCAGTTACTTTTCATGTGGTCTCTTTTTTCACATTTTTTTCGTGTATATAGAGTGGTAAACAAAGAAAGAAGAACCATATGAAGGAAAATTAAAATAGGCAAAAATGTCATGTTTTCCCAGTGAGAAAAGTCAATGAAGTTTTGGGATAAATATTTATTTTTATTGTTACAAAGCATTAGTTTAAAATGCTCAGTATCATGGATTTTGGCTTTCTAATAGCACTGCTATATTCTAATCAGTACAGGTCTGGGTTCCCACAAACACTGATCCTTTGGAAAGGTGCTACAAGATGCAACAGAGTAAGCAATCTCTTAAACTCACAAGCTGTAGAAATAATAAATGGACATGTTGAGTTTATTACATTTTACTGAGACATCTCCTGGTAAATACCATATGCAAGCAAACCCCTATGTGCTTTGCTCTTTAAAGAGCTTTTTATTGTCTTCCTTTTCACCTGTTGTAAGAACAGAAGCACAGAGTTGTCAGCCTGTAAGCATTTTTTCAGTTTGACACAAAATGTGCTATAGAATCACTATCTGGCATCATAGCAGGCTTGGATTGAGCTGTTGCTGAGCTTATGGCTATTTTGCCAAGTAAGACCCAGTAAAGGGGTAGGTCTGTTTTGTGGATAACATTATAAAAATGGAAAATTATATATAAATTTCTAGTTTCTTATCTGAGTGAATCAGAATAATTCAAAGTTTCACAAATTATAAGAAAATTCAAATAAACAGAAATTTATTAAAAGGTGAGTGGAGACCAGTATAAGATTCACAGTGTTTCTTTATTAGTTTTTTTCTTATCTCTTGTGTGATCTGGACCTGCCGATGTTCATCTTGTATCATTTGCTTCCAACTGTTTTTGCTTGGGAAGTAACTCTTGCCAAAGTAGTCACAGAAAATGCTTCACTGTTTCAATATCCCTGTTTGTTTTCAAAGATGATCAGTGAATCTACAATTTTTCCTTTTTATCTTCCAGTGAAAACATACTAAAAAAGTGCCCCCTTTCAGAGAGTTAGACAATTGCTTCCTAGGTTTTTGGTGGAAATTCCCTTGGTCATTATACAGATGTCTGCAGAAGGCTGCAAGTCCCTGTGCTGGGTCTTTAAGGCAGTGGCCCACGGCTTTGCCATCTGTTGTACAGGTGTGTGCTGTAACCTAAGGCTAAAGGGAAAGCAAAAATAAAACAGAAGTCAGAGCAGCATTGACAAATTAATATAGTGGACTGTTGTGGGATTGTAGGCATCTACAATTAATCCTGGCTTTTGTTTTGATGCTTACTGAGTGAGTTCATTTCTTATTTTTTAATTTCTTCCCATGTGTATTGAAAAGACACTTTTTGTTATGGGTTTTTTCCCATTCATACATAAGAAATGCAGTTCTGAAGAACAGAGGGATTCTCAGTATGTGTTTGAATTCACACATGTGTGCATTTCTGCATGTGCACATTTCAATAGCTATATATTGGTATATGTTTAAAATAAATCACTGAGCCATTCATGCATTATGGTTAATGGACTTTGTCTATCACTGTAAGAAAACACTGCTGTAAAGAGAGTCATATCTTGGTAAGAAAAGTGGTACAGGCATCTGTGTTCCACTGCTCATGTCTGTGACTAGTACAAGGTTAGCTTTTCTCTCACTTTTCTGTTATTAATAGATGTTGAATCAGTATTGAATGGCATTAACAGAAATGAAGCTAAATATTGAAATTAAAATTGGAAATGTCAAATTCAATTCAGAAGTTTTTTAAAGCTCCTGAGAAGAATAAATCCTGTTGCTTGACATTTACTTCAAGCTTTTATCCTATATTTCTGCATCAGTCAGATTGGTTTAAAATTTAAAGCCATTTTTGCTTCATGAGACTTAGAATTATGTTAAGAAAATCAGGTGAGCTCAAAAGGTATGTGTATTTATAGGCACAATTTGAGCCAAAGGTCTGACATATTTTGCAGTAAACCAAAGTGGCCCATTTAAAATGCTAATTCTGGAACTTTTGGCTGGGAGAAAAAAGTCCATATCTTAGGAAACATATATAACTGAAGTTTGGTTTTGAGGTTTGAGAGGATGCATTTCTGTCTATAGTCCTCTGTCAGAACAAAAGTTTGCCTTTGTTTTCAGAGAAATTTCTTACCTTCTGCCCCACCTTTTTGCAGCTAGAGAAGCACTGAAGATTCACTGAGACTGCCAGTTTTTGAGTGTTTCTGCAATCTGTGAGGGTAATTTTTTTGCTAAAGCTTCTTCTGCTGAAATGGTTAGTTCTGTTTGTGTGTGGCTGGAAGGAGAGAGAAGAACAGGAAAATAAACTTTCCAGTATATCTTTAAAATCGTTATTCTTTCTTTTGGCATTTTCTATTCTCCATTGTTTCCTCAAATTCAGAAAAAATGCGCCTCCTAACAGGCTTGTGCATTTATGTCAGCTGCAAGAAATTTCAAGTCAAATCCCAAAGTCTTCACTTGTCTCTTTCATTTGCACACTGTCTCTTTTTGCTGTGCAGATCATTTCCCAAATTATTTTTCCTGTGTGAGGTAATTTTTCTTCTTAAGGAATTCTTACACTTACTTTAAATTGCCCTGGAAACTGATAATATGTTGGTTTTGCTTATAGTAATCATGTTGCTCATGTGGGAGTAGATGGTGACTTATAAGGGAAGTTTTGCTCTTTAACTTTAGGATCTTACAGTTTTTAAAGGACTTAACTTAGGTCTTGCCTTCTGTAGGAACTCTTCTAGATTCTGTATGGTCAGTATTTGTCACCTGAAAGGAAATTCTAAGTGTTTGAATTCCATATATAATTTAAAATTCAGTGAACATTTTTTCTTATGTTTGACTTTGAAAGTTTTCACTTGTTGTGGTAATGATAGTAGAAATTATTTTTGTTTATTACTGTTTGCCTGTCTGCTGTATTTTACTTGAGTTGGTAAATTTCAAATCTCCAATTAGGTATATAAATGTGATATTTGGATATTTGGGTGGTTCTTAAAGAGCATTGCTTGGGATGGCAGCTGGATATATCTAGCCCATGATTTCTCCTGTGTGTACCTGTGGGATACTTCTGTGCCTGTACATATTGCTAAAATCAAATAATGAAGTCTCACTTTGCAGGGAAGGGAGATCTGGTGAATCTTTAGAAGATGACAGATGAATCCAGAAAGGACTTGCAATATTGCACTATGTGATGATGATTCTTTTATTTTTTTCTTTTCATATCATGACCAAACTGAATCTAACCCTTATGACATATCCAGGCAGTTCTTATGTTCATATACTACCTTGAAATATAATTTCACAATTGACATTTTTGTTCCAAGTTTTGTGCTGATGTTGAGTCTGTTTGAACAGGAAATATTTGGTTTCAAGCATTTTCTCTTTTCTCCTTGAGAATTGAAATATATGAATAATTATCTTGCTTTGTAATGTTAATTTTGTTTAATTTTCATCTGCTAATGAGAAATTATTTTGTCTCTCACTGCTTTTCCTTTGTTTCTTAGATGGCTTTCTTTCTGCTGACTTCATAGCATGAATAAAAAAAAAGTTTGTTCACTTTGGCTGGACCTTAACAGGAAACTAGAACAGAAGTCCTTGGTATCCCATTTTTCATAATTCTTCTTAACTAGGTCATGATATTACAACAGGCAGAGGCATCCGCAAATCTTTCTCTTTCCAATCATTGCTCATTTAAAGCACTTCTGATTCCCTGATGAGGTCTTCAGAAGTGAAATGGCAACTATAGCAAGTGCTTTCCTTTTTGCTATGTTTTGGCATTTTACTGTCTATCACATCCGGCTGAAGTTCAAGTACTGAGACTGAAATTGTGCTTGCTTCCTCTCCTTTAGATTAATCTTTTTACTTTGTAACATTTTATTCATAAGTTTGAAAATGATCTTCTCTACTTTTTTCCTGCTGGGTCGGAGCTTTCTTTTCATCTGCTTCATTTGATTGTTCCTCTGTCAGTTTTCCCTTGAGAAGTAAGTTAATCCAACCAT
The DNA here is from genome assembly GCA_013398995.1 of Alaudala cheleensis. Lineage (NCBI taxonomy): Eukaryota > Metazoa > Chordata > Aves > Passeriformes > Alaudidae > Alaudala > Alaudala cheleensis. Next base: position 10,424 of record VWYE01010550.1, on the reverse strand, counting down.
AAAAGCAGTTCTTAACTCTTGCTTTGGAACAAATTTTCAAATATCTGTGGCTTGAAAATAGTGGGGGGGAAAAATCAGAAATTCCATAAATACTTTTCACCTCTCCCAAACAAGTTCAGAAGAAGCTGTGATGAATTTAGGAAAAAGAATTTGGAATGTTTGAGAATTTTCTTTATTTGCATGTTACACACAAACAATTGGGAGTTTACAGAAAGATATATATCTTTGGAGAATATTCTTAAAAATAATATCTCTTAATGGAAACATCTGTGTAGAACCAAGGGAAATTTGATGTATCATTGGTTTTTGGTGTCAACCTCAGTGATAATACACGAAGAAGAATTTTTACTTTTTCTTTAAAAAATTCTTTGTGGACAGCTAAATGGAAGAAAGACAATAATATGGTAGCTCATATGAGTGACAGCAAAAGCTCAAACCATTTCTAAAATGGAGAGAGTTTTCCCTTTTGTTTGTTTTATCACACTGATTCTTTTTTTTTTCTGGAAAGGAAGAACTGAAATAGTTCTCTGCTTTTGAACAAAGTCAAAGATAATTGTTTTCTAAATCTTGCATGGCTCTTATGAGTGAAAACTGTTCAGAGAGCTTTACAAGCGTCTCTTTTAGGAAGTCTTTTGTTTCAGTTTCAAATAAAGTTTAATTACAAAGGAAAGCTTGACTTCTCCCATGAGTATTTTCTTGTAATAATCTTGCTAATGTAGTGGTCCTCTTACAAACAAGAAATGTTCTTAGTTTTGGAACATGTGGATTTTTTTTTTGAATGTGTACATTCCCTCTGGGCAGTTAAAAATATCTGTTCAGGGATGGAAATTGATATATTCATGAGGTCTGACATCTGTTAGAATTGAATATTTACATTTCGTGTTCCCTTGATAGCCCTCAAGAGATAAGAGAGAGGAATGCTTTTGCTGTTTGTGTACATCTGTAGTTGATTAGCTTACAAAAGTATTGTTAATAATTATTGTTTTGCTGTCTTCAGAGTTCTTGCATCCACTAAAAATGGTATGAATGGGAGTTTAGCAGTTACCCTTCCTATTTTTGCTTCAATATTTCTTGCACTTGGTAGCACCAACTGTTATCTATTCCATACTGTGTAGTGTCTGTATTCCTCTGGAAAGGCAGAGCTTCTGTGTGTGTACTGTAAACTTCAGGATATTGGAAATAGTATTATTTTCAGATCCACTTGGGGACATCAATTATCCTCATGGTGAAATCTTGTTTCAGTTCAGGCAGTAGCTGTTCATCTTGTGCTCAGTAGCCTTTAGTCCCTATTTTTGGCCATGTTGCCAAGGTCCACGCACTTTTATCAGCCTTGGATCAATAATGCTAAAAAAGACTGAATCTGAAAGGTTTAACAAGCAGTCAATACTTTAGTGCATCCCTAACCACCTGTGCTCTGGAAAACAATGTACAGATCAAAAAATTGCATGGTAAATCTGTCGATCATTTGATACTTAGCTTCAACCTTCAGAGGAATCTGGTCTCTGAAAACCAGGTAAATGCTAAGGTAGTTCAGAGTGGATACTGTGGTGTTTTTCATTGGATGAAAGTGATAACCACAACTCCTGTCAGAATGTGGACAAGAATGCAAAATACTTCTATGATATTATTGTGTATTTTGGTTTTTTTGGTCTGACCTGAAAGATTCATGAGAGGGTGGTCATAGCAAACATACAAATTTTTAGGAGGAACTGATTATTATTTTGGGAAGGGCTTTCATTTTGTAATTTTTTTTAATAGAAGAAACTTTGATTTTCTGAGTTTTCTCACTCTTATTCTGTAAGGTAAGGTCATGCTGTTCCCCTGAAAATGATGAAAAAATTAAAATACATTTTTATTTTTGAAAGTGAGACAGAAATTCATTTTGAATGACTATTCTGTAGTCCTGTAAGCTTACACTGTTATTAAAGATTATGAATGGAGTCCATGTTTTTATACCACTTGCCAGAGGTGCTCTAAAAATGTATAACACTTTATCAGATTCTTGGCAATGAAGTGTTTGTTCAAAGGAGTTTGCTGAGCTATGCTCTCAATGCAATTTGCCTGTTAAAAACAATGTGTTCTCACATCCTTATGTTCAAACGGCTGCTTAAGGGCACACAAGTGACCTCCTGCATCCCAATTCAGCACTATCTGAAGAACTGTGTATCTTTTGGCCTGCCTAGGAGGTTATACTTTGAACTTGAGGACACGTTATGTGAACATTTGTTTTATGGATACTACACATACCAAATGAAAAAAACATTGTGGATCATTAAGTGGATAAGTGAATATACAATTACAGTTTTCTTCATGGGAAAAATACTTTGCAAGATATTAAAAAAAACTNACACAAGTGACCTCCTGCATCCCAATTCAGCACTATCTGAAGAACTGTGTATCTTTTGGCCTGCCTAGGAGGTTATACTTTGAACTTGAGGACACGTTATGTGAACATTTGTTTTATGGATACTACACATACCAAATGAAAAAAACATTGTGGATCATTAAGTGGATAAGTGAATATACAATTACAGTTTTCTTCATGGGAGAAATACTTTGCAAGATACTAAAAAAAAAAACCTGAAGCTTTTGTACTTTTCCTTTGGGTGCTTGAGATGAATGGTCTTTGGCATTTATAATAAATCATGGAATTGCTGAAGGGTGTACAAAAGGATTAGAAATCTTGATTGGACTTTCAGTGGAAGATTAGAATTGTGTATGCAGAGGTGGAGAAATGAAACTTTGTTATAATTCTCTGTTTCTGAAATGTATAGAGTTTATCTTGCTTTTCTGGAACAAGGTCTTCTCACTTTAGTAAGTTGGTCATTGCAAAAAAAAATAATATACTAATCTAGTACTGAAACAATTTTGTGTGTTTATTGCCATGGTCTACATAGTAATGGCTTTATTTGGGTAAAGACAGAATATGTGTATGTCTCTGAAGCCCAGGAAACAAAAAAAAAACCACCAGCCTGCAATTTTCTATTTGTACAATTTCAAATTAAAAGAGTAATTCAATAATTTTAATTTTCAGTGAAGGATTACCTTGTATTTTTTAAAAATTCCAACCTCTCCCACACACAGAATACCATCACTTGCTGATACAGGTGTATAAATGTGTGATCTCAGTTCCCAGAGAGTAAGATTTTCATTTTAAGGTAAAATTCCGTATTGAGTCTTACAATGAAATGTCCAATTATAAGAAGGTAAACCCTTTTGAAAAGGGGCCTTTCCTACTGAGAAATAAACCTCAGGTGTTTTCAAATCTCCCTAGTGACTGTTTAAGAGCATACAACAAATTGACTTAAGTTCAGATGTGGTTTTGTGTGTAGACTTGGGAATGAGATGCTGGAAAGCAGTGCAGTTGAAAGGGTCCCAAGAGTCCATGGGTTGATGGATCTGGGCCAGCAGTGCCCTGGCAGCCAGGAGGGCCAACCCTGTCATGGGGGTGTCAGGCACAGCATGGCCAGGCAAGGGAGGGAATTGTCCTCTTTGCTCTGGGGCAGACTCACCTTGAATATTGTCTGCAGGGTGCCACGATGTAAGAAGGACATTAAGGGATTAGAGAAGGACCATGAGGATGGTGAAGGGCCTTGAGAGGAAGCCGTGTAAGGAGTGTCTGAGGTCACTTGGTCTCTTCAGCCTGGAGGAGGCTGAGGGGAGACCTCACTGCAGTTACAGCTTCCTCCTGAGGGGAAGAGGAGGGGCAGACACTGATTTCTTCTCTCTGGTGACAGGGCTCAAGGGAATGGCCTGAAGCTCTGTGTCAGGGGAGGCTTAGGCTGGGCATCAAGAAAAGGTGTTTGGGCCCTGGAACAGGCTCCCCAAGGAAGTGGTCACAGCACCAGCCTGACAGAGTTCAAGAGGTGTTTGGACAATGCTCTCAGACACATGATGTGACTCTTGGGGTGTCCTGTGCAGAGCTAGGGTTTGGACTCGATAATCATGATAGGTCCCTTCCAACTNGGTAGTTCAGAGTGGATACTGTGGTGTTTTTCATTGGATGAAAGTGATAACCACAACTCCTGTCAGAATGTGGACAAGAATGCAAAATACTTCTATGATATTATTGTGTATTTTGGTTTTTTTGGTCTGACCTGAAAGATTCATGAGAGGGTGGTCATAGCAAACATACAAGTTTTTAGGAGGAACTGATTATTATTTTGGGAAGGTCTTTCATTTTGTAATTTTTTTTAATAGAAGAAACTTTGATTTTCTGAGTTTTCTCACTCTTATTCTGTAAGGTAAGGTCATGCTGTTCCCCTGAAAATGATGAAAAAATTAAAATACATTTTTATTTTTGAATCTGAGACAGAAATTCATTTTTGAATGACTATTCTGTAGTCCTGTAAGCTTACACTATTATTAAAGATTATGAATGGAGTCTATGTTTTTATACCACTTGCCAGAGGTGCTTCAAAAATGTATAACACTTTATTTCTTGGCAATGAAGTGTTTGTTCAAAGGAGTTTGCTGAGCTATGCTCTCAATGCAATTTGCCTGTTAAAAACAATGTGTTCTCACATCCTTATGTTCAAACGGCTGCTTAAGGGCACACAAGTGACCTCCTGCATCCCAATTCAGCACTATCTGAAGAACTGTGTATCTTTTGGCCTGCCTAGGAGGTTATACTTTGAACTTGAGGACACGTTCTGTGAACATTTGTTTTATGGATACTACACATACCAAATGAAAAAAACATTGTGGATCATTAAGTGGATAAGTGAATATACAATTACAGTTTTCTTCATGGGAAAAATACTTTGCAAGATATTAAAAAAAACTTGAAGCTTTTGTACTTTTCCTTTGGGTGCTTGAGATGAATGGTCTTTGGCATTTATAATAAATCATGGAATTGCTGAAGGGTGTACAAAAGGATTAGAAATCTTGATTGGACTTTCAGTGGAAGATTAGAATTGTGTATGCAGAGGTGGAGAAATGAAACTTTGTTATAATTCTCTGTTTCTGAAATGTATAGAGTTTATCTTGCTTTTCTGGAACAAGGTCTTCTCACTTTAGTAAGTTGGTCATTACGAAAAAAAATATACTAATCTAGTACTGTTGGTGAAACAATTTTGTGTGTTTATTGCCATGGTCTACATAGTAATGGCTTTATTTGGGTAAAGACAGAATATGTGTATGTCTCTGAAGCCCAGGAAACAAAAAAAAAACCACCAGCCTGCAATTTTCTATTTGTACAATTTCAAATTAAAAGAGTAATTCAATAATTTTAATTTTCAGTGAAGGATTACCTTGTATTTTTTAAAAATTCCAACCTCTCCCATACACAGAATACCATCACTTGCTGATACAGGTGTATAAATGTGTGATCTCAGTTCCCAGAGAGTAAGATTTTCATTTTAAGGTAAAATTCTGTATTGAGTCTTATAATGAAATGTCCAATTATAAGAAGGTAAACCCTTTTGAAAAGGGGCCTTTCCTACTGAGAAATAAACCTCAGGTGTTTTCAAATCTCTCTAGTGACTGTTTAAGAGCATACAACAAATTGACTTAAGTTCAGATGTGGTTTTGTGTGTAGACTTGGGAATGAGATGCTGGAAAGCAGCGCAGTTGAAATGGTCCCAAGAGTCCATGGGTTACTAGATCTGAGCCAGCAGTGCCCTGGCAGCCAGGAGGGCCAACCCTGTCCTGGGGGCATCAGGCACAGCATGGTCAGGCAAGGGAGGGAATTGTCCTCTTTGCTCTGGGGCAGACTCACCTTGAATATTGTCTGCAGGGTGCCACGGTATAAGAAGGACATTAAGGGATTAGAGAAGGACCATGAGGATGGTGAAGGGCCTTGAGAGGAAGGCGTGTAAGGAGTGTCTGAGGTCACTTGGTCTCTTCAGCCTGGAGGAGGCTGAGGGGAGACCTCACTGCAGTTACAGCTTCCTCCTGAGGGGAAGAGGAGGGGCAGACACTGATTTCTTCTCTCTGGTGACAGGGCTCAAGGGAATGGCCTGAAGCTCTGTGTCAGGGGAGGCTTAGGCTGGGCATCAGGAAAAGGTGTTTGGGCCCTGGAACAGGCTCCCCAAGGAAGTGGTCACAGCACCAGCCTGACAGAGTTCAAGAGGTGTTGGACAATGCTCTCAGGCACATGATGTGACTTTTGGGGTGTCCTGTGCAGAGCCAGGGTTTGGACTCGATGATCATGATAGGTTCCTTCCAACTCAGAATATTCTATGATTCCATGAAATATTGTGTGTGTGGTGTGGGTTTAAATAATTTGGTATGAAGGCAAATAGCATGTATTTTTAATATTGCTGACTGTGTAAAAATATGGCCCTTAAAGAACTTTTAAATAATAGCATTTCACAGAATCACAGAATAGTTGAAGCTGGAAAAGGGAAATTCTGTAGCTGAATGTATATTTTACATATATTCAGGACTGGAATAGAGAACACATAGAGGACAGGTAGTAATGTGTTTATAAACTATTGTGTACCTTTCATGTTTGTCAAAACTTCATGTTGAATTAGTGCAAATAGCTTAAAAACATGTAAGCATTCATAGATTTTTAAAGCTAATTGTATTGCAGCTCTGTTTTGTAGTCAGTCCTTCTTTTTCTTCTGTATTTTCCGATTTTTTCTTTTTGCCTTGTTGTTGAGAAACCATTTCAAAGGATGGTTTTTATAGCCATGAATATGGTTTATTATATATTTAGTCCCCTATTAAATGTGAAGGTAAGCAAATGAGGTGCAGAAATGAGGTGGTATTAAATACAGTACAGAGGTAGAGTTTGTAAAATGTTAAATTGGAAGAAATTGCTAGCAAGAATATGAGAAGAAAATGAAAATTGCATGTGCAGTCACAGATTGGTGGAAGGAACAGGGAATAATGATAATTAGGCTAGAGCAACAAAGGCGTTAGGATTGAAATAGGAGGTTAAGGAAGTCTCATATGAGGCAGAAATTCAGGGTAAAAAGACAGATTTATTTGTGGGGATTCTGTCCAGCAGGTATAAACGTGGTTATTTGAAAGGCTCCTTGCATCCTAAGAAGCAAGGAAAGAAAAAAACAACCCTCTTTATTCCCTGAGCAGTCCAGGCTCTATTCCATAAGCAGGCTATGCTCTTCAAATGCCATGAGATTCAAATCCCAGTGGACAGTGTGATGATCAGTCCCAGCGCATGGCTTCTCTAGTACTTACCAGTCTAGTGGCAGCTGTGATCTGTCATTCCAGAGAATTGAGTCCACCCATCTTCAGGGTGTAATTGCATGCTCCTTTTTAGACTAGGAGCTCTTTCCATTAGCCTTTGATGCTGTCAATTTAGGCGATGTCACATTTTCTGTATGTATGTAGAAAGGCCCACTGAACTCCAAATTATAACACGGTTTCAGAAAAATAAGCCATCTCTCCAATTATTTTTCAATATTTCTAACTTTGTCAGGGGCATTCCTTGGGAATTCATTATCATACTGAATTCTTTCTGTAAAAGGAAGTAAGAAAATCAATTATCTCAGCAAAGATAACAGAAAGAGTCTTAAGCTTGGATGAAGTCTTAATACTTTGAAGGTGAACTTTGACTTGCATAAGAAAACAACAGAGATCTTTAAATCCACATACAAAAGGAGAGATTTCTCAGCAGGTATTGCAATTAAATTAGTGGTAGATATAGAGTGGAGTAGTGTTTACTTCTGTGGTTTCTAAGCAAAATATCATACTTGTGGGAAATTAGATCATATTCAAAGCCTATTGCAATTAGTAAGAGAAACCTCATTCAATTGATGAATGGGTAAGTTTATATTTTTGTAGATCTGACATAATACTTTACTGCTGTAGCATGACTTTGCTGATAGATCATAGAGCACTTTACAAACTTTAATTAAATGAGTTCAAACATAATCTTGGCAAATATTTTCAGCAATAAAACCATTCAGCAGAATACCCAGCTGGGAAGAAATGAATGGAATATGAACCTAGGTCTGATATTTTTGAATTAGAGTGAGGCCTTGTTTGTAATTAACATTATTCGCTCATATCTGCTGGCAGAGTTCTATTGCACTTGGAATTTTCCTGGTTTATTTTTGTTAGAATAGTAGTACCACACCAGAATCACAGAATTTGTTTCTGTGTTAGCAAATTCAGTTGAATTCTGCTTTTGTGCAGTCTCTCATTCCCATTCTCCCTATATTTTGTTTATTTTAACTTTCAAGTAATTTCAGAAATGAATATTTGTTCAAGAGTTTACCTTGCAGTGGAGTTGAAATCTCCTAAAACTGCATTTGTCAACTGTGAGACAGTGGAAGCATTAACCCAACTCTACCATGTGCTACTTGAACAGGGCAGAAATGGTTTCTGCTCTAGTTTGTGTCTCATCTAAAGAGCAGCTCCCCATAGTACTGAGTGTGAGAACATGATAATATGTTGAAGTAAAACTGGTTGATTTGATGTCAGTACCAGTTTCAGTACAGTGACAGCAAACTGACTATTAAGAGTAATTAGTGATTCAGGAAGCCCTGAAGCTAACATAATCTAAGGAAGGTGAGATGGTAACACAATGTGCATTATCTCTTTCCTTTCCACAAAGCTTAGTGCTATGTTTTCCCTGCACCATCCACCCTTTTCTTAGACAGGGGAAGCTTGTATGTATTACTTTGATAAACTATGGGAAACTGTTCAGTTGTTTAATGTTGTAAATCCAAAAGCCTTGAACCACATGTAGCACATTCTCAGTGATTAGTAATTCACTGTCATGCATCAGTGTATCTATATTAGTTTTTGTTAAATACTTGGCTGAAGATGTAGGGTTTACTTTGTATTAGGTAAGTTTTAGTTCCTTGTAAGCTTAACCCTTAGTTCTTACCTGACAAATGAACTGAGACCTAAACAGCTGATTTTCCATGTTTTTTCTAATGAAAATTTTCAAACTTCCTTTTTGCTTTACTATCAATGGAAAGGAAAAAGTAGATAGCTCAGGCAAACAGGAAAAACAATTATTAGGGAGGGTTACAGCAGTGTTATATTTTGCATTCTGTGATACAACCCTGATATAGTTAGGTCTTACCTTGAAAATTGCAACATTAATTCATAGCAATTCATCACACCTTGCACACACCCCTTCTATTGAGTATTAAATGCATTACAGTCCTCAAAATGCTTACTGGTTTTGAAGTGATCTAAATTCCAGAGCCAACAGATGCTAAATATTTCCATCTTCAACATTTATGACTGTTGCTTCCTTTTCAGAAGTTTTGGATGTATTTTCTCCTGAATGATTAGCTCTTTTTATTATTTTTTTATTAGAGGGAGGAAAATGCAATGCCAAGTCTGGTGCAGAACAATGATGATATCTTTGGTTTTATCAAAACATTTAACTTGATTACAGTCAGCCATAATCAATTACATGTAATTTCCAGTATGTGCCCTTTAAACGATATAATGTCTAGGATTAAGCCGGATATTACAAATTAAATGAGAGCTGCTGTCTGAGGTTTTCTATCAGTGATTATTTCGGTAAAGGAAATAGCAAAAATGTTCTTACTGGCAAAGCCCAGCATAAAACCAAATAGTGTAATTTTGCTAGTGAACTTTGTTTTCCTGAGAGTAAGCTACTCAAATAAAGTGGATTTGTTTAATGACATCAAGCTAAGAAATTTATGAAAAGCACTACCAAATACAGTATTGAAAACTCACTGTGTGGTTGATTGTGAGGAAGACATGTAACCTTATTTTTGAAGACTTGATATGAATCTTGCACTTGACTTTTATGATGATGAGAGGTCAATGCTGTCGTCTTCCTTAGTGACTGAGTAGTTTCCAGCCTGCATTAGGTTTTCAAGCAGATCGAGTGGGTAGGCTGTTGAAATTAAATTTACAGCACACCTGAGGAAGGTTAGAGGAATAATTTCTCCCTTCCTTCTTCTGTAAGCACCAATGTTTCTGATGTGGAAATGCACAAGGGAAATACAGGACCTACAAAAGGCACCTTGTTAGCTCGAAGCCAACAGTCAGACAAGACAAGCTGCCTTGTATCACAGAAACCAGGCAAGGTTTTCCTAAGTTAGGTGTTCTCTTATTCTTGTGGCTTGGGAGACTTGTCTACAATTGCCTAAAAAGAAGGTAAAAGCTAGTTATGGGAGAATCATAACAAATGCCTTATAGGACCAGAAGAGCAATGGTCAATCTGGCTTAATAGTCTGTCCTAAATGGGTTAATGAGAGCCCTGGGGAGGGGGAAAGCAACCTCAAACCTGGATGTTTCAGTGGCCCCCACTCCTGTACTTGTGCCCTCATTTAGAATTTGGGGTGCTAGAATAAAGGGAATTAGACTTCTCCTGTTCCTAGGCATATCAATACCTAGCAATTGTTGGTCTTCTCTAAACAAGAATCATGTCACTACTATGGCATCAATACACTTTTTGAATGAACAAATACATAATTTGCTTTTAGGTGACCAATACTTAAAATAGGTGTGGTATGCTT
>VWYE01010547.1:29338-66725 GCA_013398995.1 Alaudala cheleensis | reverse complement strand
GTGGCTAGCATAAATGCTTGTCAGGAAAATCCACCTCACTAGAGAGAATGTGAACATTAAAGCTGGTTAGAAAACAACCCCTGTTATTTACATTAAAAAAACATGAGAAAATGACTCTAAAATACAACTTATCAGAAGGATTAAAAATTCAGGGTGGCACCTTGTTGCATTTCTCTGGGAAATGGCTTCTCCCCCTCTCAGAGAATTTGTGAACATTTATCTTGACCCTTCACTTCTTCCCTGACCCTATTGGTTTATGTCCAGCTGTCCCCTCCTCTAGATAAAGTTAAATAAGGCCCTGTTCTCCTTTGTTCTCTCTCTTTCCCCCTTTGGACCACCAGAATAAACATCTCAGACAATTTTGGGGGAGAGCCTCTTTTGCTAATCCTTTGTCCTACCCCTAAAATATTCCCTCCTAAGCCCCTTGAGATCTGAGCTGGCCTGGGAGTTTCGGGGGGCTGCTGGGGGGAATCATTTTCACATATTCATACCCCTTCCACCTCCTCTTCTCCCCTTCATGTGCTAATTGACAAAAAGGACATTAAGCATGCATAGTTCATTCACTGAAATGAGTCAGGGGTCTTTTTATGAGGAATGGTGTCACCCTGAATTTTTAAGCCCTCTGGTAAGTTGTATTTTAGAGTCAGTCTCTGATGGTCTTCATGTAAATAGCAGCTGTTGTTTTTCTAAGGAGCCTTGATGTTCACATTCTTCTTGGTGGGATGGATTCTCTTGACAATAATTTTCAACATTCTCATTCTCTAAGAAATTCCACTACACATGACAGCAGTGACACACATGTGTGTTGTGTGTGTGTGTGTGTGTTTGCAGGCAGCCCCACGAGTGCAGCCCAGCTGAGCCTGTCCAGCACGGGGGTGCTGCGCACGCACAGCCGGTCCAACGCCGAGGAGCCCTGCGGCGACGCGCGCCTCCGCAACAGCTCCGTGTCCCTGGACGACAAGAGCCGCACCATGAGCCGCTCCGGCTCCTTCCGCGACGGCTTCGAGGAGGGTCAGTGCAGCCTTGGGGGGTGCTCAGGGTTGGGGGGTGTGCTCAGGGGAGCTCATTGTGCTTCTCTGCTGGAGCACAGCGTGGAGTGCGCGGTGCGAGGCAGAACCGCGGTGCAGGAGAAACGGACTTCTGTCCAATGTGGTTACGCAGAAGCCACTTTATTGTTTACAACAAGCAACAGTTACAGATTGTAGCAAATCTTACTTGGGTTCTATTGAAGACATCCTCCAGAAAATTGTAGCCTTAGTCCTTTAATTGTTGCTGGAGATGCAGCAAATCCATTTTGTGCTTCTCTGCGTGGAGCACATGGCCTGAGGCAAAACCGCGGTGCGGGAGAAACGGACTTCTGTTTGGTCCAGCAAACCAATGTGGTTACGCAGAAGCCACTTTATTGTTTACAACAAGCAACAGTTACAGATTCTAGCAAATCTTACTTGGGTTCTATTGCAGACATCCTCCAGAAAATTGTAGCCTTAGTCTTTTAATTGTTGCTCGAGATGCAGCAAATCCATTTTGTGCTTCTCAGCGCGGAGCGCGCGGCGTGAGGNACATTCTTCTTGGTGGGATGGATTCTCTTGACAACAATTCTCAACCAACTCTCTCATTCTGAAATTCCACTACACATGACAGCAGTGACACACGTGTGTGTGTTGTGTGTGTGTGTGTGTGTGTTTGCAGGCAGCCCCACGAGTGCAGCCCAGCTGAGCCTGTCCAGCGCGGGGGTGCTGCGCACGCACAGCCTGTCCAACGCCGAGGAGCCCTGCGGCGACGCGCGCCTCCGCAACAGCTCCGTGTCCCTGGACGACAAGAGCCGCACCATGAGCCGCTCCGGCTCCTTCCGCGACGGCTTCGAGGAGGGTCAGTGCAGCCTTGGGGGGTGCTCAGGGTTGGGGGGTGTGCTCAGGGGAGCTCATTGTGCTTCTCTGCTGGAGCACAGCGTGGAGTGCGCGGTGCGAGGCAGAACCGCGGTGCAGGAGAAACGGACTTCTGTCCAATGTGGTTACGCAGAAGCCACTTTATTGTTTACAACAAGCAACAGTTATAGATTCTAGCATGCATATTCACAAAATTAAAAATGTAGTGGTCTCTTGGCTCTCCAGCTTCCCCACTCCTCCCCCAGCCAACAATCTTCCCCAGGAGCTGGGCTGCCACTGCCTCCACCCTGATACTTCAGCCTCCGTGAGAAAAAAAGTTAAATTTGTTATCACTGGGATATAAATTGTTACTCCTTTTTGTGCTGCTGACTGCAAGACCAGTTCTTTCTGCTCTCTGGGCAGATGATCATGGCTAGAGCCTCTCTTTTCTAGCATTGAAAATGATACATGCTGGCCTGTGCATCTACAGGGCTTTAAAATAATAACTCCAGACCAATTTGGGTTTGTGGGCTGCGTGCAGATGCAAAAATCAGCAGTTGCATCAAGAGCATAAAACTGCCTCCAGGCTCCTAATTAAATAGCCTTCAAGTAGCCATTTGCAGATACTTTAAAAAGAAATTGCACAAATATATTAACTCCTTAGTTGTCCTGGAAATGAGAAATCTGAAGTGATGTACATGTTCAGACAATGCACATGAGTCACCATTTGTGGAGGAATTTTTAAGAGCCATGTAAATGTGGCACTTGGGGACATGGCTCAGTGATGGCCTTGGCAGTGCTGGGTTCATGGTTGGGCTTTTCCAGCCTAAATAAATCTATGATTCTGTGTGATGGTGGTGTCTCACAAGGCAGGAGCAGGATTCCCAGAGTTAGATGTTCTTTCCCTTTTTTTCTCATTTTGGGTCTCCTCTCCTGTATTCAAGTCCCAATGTGATCTTAAAAATTCCAGCTGATGATAAGTCAAAGATGTGTGTCACCAAGTCCATGGTAGAGGTTTCTGTTCCCTCTCTGGCCAGCTCTTTTTTGGTTACATCTCTACTAGGAAAAAAATTCAGCAAGGAAAAAAAAACAGGGAGGCAAACCAGAAAATAATATTCTATTCCCTGTGTGAGTCCATTTGTGGCCTTGTGCAATATTGCCTCACTTTGGGCTTCCCATCTTGAAAATCTAAAGGGGAAAATGCAAGTAAAGAAAAGTGAGAAGGAGATCTGAAGGGCAGAACACAAAGTTAAAATTGAAATGTTCAGCTTGGAAAATGATGGCTGAAGGGATGTGTGTTAAATTGGGTTTGTTATGGAGGGATTGGTGATCATTTCCTTCTCTTAGCACAGTGGTGTGGAGGCACTCAAGGAACTGACTGATTCAGCAGCAGGTCTGAAACATCTACAAAGAACTGAATTTCTGAACACAAGAGAACTTTTTGTTACAAAATGTGTCAGTGGATTCAGCAGCAGTTCAGTGAATTAATGGTGGAGAGGTCACAGCAGGCAAAGCAATGGTGTGAGTGCAGTTTCCACCCCTGGAATTTCCATCTCTGCTGATTCCCAGAAGGTGCAAAGATGTGCCTGGGGAATAATCCCAGTGTAACTGTCTCCTCTTTTCATTCTTCTCAGCAAACACGGGCTGTGGTTGCATTAGACAGAGCCTGACTGACTCACACCACTTATTTTTATGTTCCTAGTGCAGTATAGTCCTTAATCCCTAACTAAAAAGATCATTTTAATTGAAAATATGATTACCCAGAGCAGGCTAATAGGTGTGAGGGTTTTTTGTTGTTTTTTTTTTACTTTCTTGTGGGTTTTTCAAATTGCCTTAAATTCCTTCAGAAGCCAACTCAGACCTTGTTTACTTCTCTTTCCAGCATTGCCTGAGGATATAATGTCAGTGGGAAAGCAGAACCCATTTATTACAAATGTAGAATTGCAGTAGGTAATTAGAGCAAAATGGCAGCTTTTCTTAACTTTTTTTTTTTTTTTTGGCTGGAGAATTTAGAAGAAAGAAAAAGTGATTTTATGGTATTTCGTATGATTTGTGTTTAGTTACCTGAATTTTGAATAGAAGTTTCAGTTCAGGACTATTTGTTTCTAAAAATAAAAATAAAGGAAATTTTGCATGTTTCAGTAGCAGAAAGAATAGCTTCAGGTACTTTTTTCAATGGTGTAATAAAGAATGAAATGATGCTGTATTTATATGTATATTTATATGTAAATATAAACATAAATATTTATATTTATACGTAAATCCTGATGCCTGAGTGTTGGTAACAACCTTGAGAATCACAGAATAATTAGGGTTGGAAGGGACCTCTAGAAATTATCCAGGCCATCAGTGTGTCCTTTATTGAATTTAAATGCAAAAATAAACCAAATGCTTAAAAAAAACCCCCAAAAAAACCCCTCAATCTCACCTAAAACTGAAAATTAAATACTTAGATTTTATTTTGTAATCTCTTCTGCATTTCTTGGGTTTTTTTTTTTTTTAACCTTGAGTAAGCCCTTTTGCAAGAATTTTACTATAAATTGTCCAGAGAAATATTTATCTCTGGACAGGTCTTCATCAAACCTTCTTTAAACTTTTTTGGCCACACCTCATTCTCCCAAACAAGCAAATCTTATGAGAATTAAAAACAGCTTTACCAAATCCAAGGCTGTGGATCACATCAGCTGGCAATGCTTTCTTCAAGCTGCACATTGCTGGTGCAATAATAAAATTCAGTTTATGATGGATGATGAAAGTTGTGAAAGTATTTCTTCAGCAGGTTGGTGGTTGACAGTGGAGGATTTCTGATGATTCCACTCTGTGGTTACTGCACTAATATTCATTGTGTTCATTTTCTTTCCTTCAGTGCATGGTTCTTCTCTCTCTTTGGTGTCCAGTACATCATCTATTTACTCCACAGTGAGTATGAAGGGTTTATTTATTCATCAAAATTACTGAACTGACTGATCTTGCTGTGCTAGTTTTGCCATTCAAGGGGCAGGAAAAAAGCATTTTACATTTGACTGTTCATTTTGACTTTCATTTTGAATGTTAGGGAAGGAATGTTTATGTTCTTGAAGATGCCTGTGGATATTTATCTTCAGTAAATACAGACTTCAATGGCATCCCTTGATTTTTTTGAGTCTGTATTTTATTCTGTGCTAAGTAGGTTCTGCTACAAAGCACCTCAGTAGGAGGAGATTTGAATTCATTACTTGTAGCATCCCAAAATTTGCTGAATAAAGTCATCCCCTCCTTATATTAACGATTTGTTACTAAAGAAGTTTAGGTCTGTTTTTCAATTAATTCTTAAAAAAGGCCATTTATTCACTCTGCCAGTTACATTTTCTCCACAAGTATGTGTTCATTTTGGGTATCTGACCCTAAAATGAGGCTTACTGCAGTTTGGAAATAACTCGATTGAGATCAGAGGGGCACTGGGCAGCAGGCTGGGAGGTGGAGCCCAAATTCCCTCCTGCAGAAGGAAGCACCTCCAGCAGCCTATTTTCTTCTTCCTTAAGAGTAAATAAATTAGGAGAATAAATTAGACTGACTAAAGATGTGGCAGTCCAAAATAAAAGGAATTCACACTGGAGTTTCTGAAATACAAAAAGAGAATTTGCATAAATTTGTCAGGCTGGTTGTGTTGTAATATCCTCACACACTTCCTTTTATTTTGCAGCCTGAAGAGAAGTGCCAGTCAGAGGTAAGAGCACCTCCTCTTTGACAGGCAGCAGTGACACCCTGCACTGTGTGTCTGGCTGTTTGAATTCCTCCTTGCTGTGGTCACTCAAGTGCCTTTTCCAAACCCCCAGATTCGCAAGCTGCGGAGAGAACTGGATGCTTCCCAAGAGAAAGTGTCAGCTCTGACAACTCAGCTGACAGCTAATGTGAGTACAGCTGAGAGCAAACCTTCACCTGCAGTGCATTTAATGCAACTATTGCCACCCAGGTGTTTTTTAAGTGACAAGAAGATTTAATCTGTATAACATGCATTTTGCATTACTGATGTGTTGAAAGAAATAACTGCATGCATGTGTGGGGCATGTCCAAAAATGGCATCCTCTGCCCTATAAATGATCTTACACCTTTCTTTAAAAATATAAAGAGTCATATAAAAATATATGAGTTATAATAATAATTTGGCTTTGTGTGTTTGTCAGCCATCTTAAGGTTCTGAGAAAATCATTGAGGACAGGGGTCTTTTTTATATAAATACCATCTTGCTTTGACATTTGGATGGGATAAGATACAGGTAAAGATTGTCATTAGTAGGAATAAAAGTTAATAGAAACTTGGACTGAAATTCATTATGTTTTTCTGTTGCATAAAGATGTGGGTAGAAGGCATGATAGATAATAAGGAGCTCTGGAAACTGATTTAAAGTTAAGCCTAAAGAATGGAGATCCATGACTTTGTCAGAGCAGACAATACTTCTGCTTGTTCCTGCCAGCAATTTGAAGCACAAGTAATTTAAGACACTCAGGGGAGGAAGATACTTGGAATCCAGGAGGTGTTTGAGGCAATGCTGAGTGACCCTGTGCAAGTTTATTTGTGTGCTCTGTGCTCCAGCCACAGACAGCAGCAATCTGCAGCACAGGAGCCTGCAAGGAAAATAAGCAGTTGTAGAGTAAATAAGCTGCAGAGGAATAGTCAGGAGATCAGATCACACTGACATCCTGCTTTGTGGGAATGAATAAACACCAGAACATGTTCTGCATGAAGGGGACATTCCTGTGCATCAGCTCAGAACAGGGGGAGTGCAAAGCTTGGGGCAGGAAAGGGCAGGTTCCACCTGAGCCAGGATCACAGGGAAGGTTCAAGGGGAAATCTCTGCTGTCCACTGAGTGCTTCATCCAGCTTGAAAGTGGGGCTGGAAAACCAAGAGCACAGTTAGGGCAGAGAAGCCAAATAAAAGGGATTTAACTGCATGAAACCACTTAGTCACTGTCCCAAGGGGAAAAGAAACCAGTTTAAACATCTTTCAAAAGTTAAATCTTATATTTGCCTTTCAAATACACATGGATACACGAGCTGGTTTTCCCCCAGAAGTTCCTTTTACTTGTGGGAAAGCAGGACCAGATTTCTCTTGCTTAGGTTTTTAATGATGTTGTTAAATAACCCAGCTTGTGTCCTTCAAACAAAGAGCTTGTCAGCTGAGCAGCTCATTTGGCTGTGCCTGGGCTTTATTTGCATTCTCCTTGCCACAGTTCAGGGTCACTGGGCTGGTGCTCAGTGCTCACTGCCTGGCCCAGCTGCTCTTCATCTGCCCAACAATTTCCATGTGCTCACTGCCCCTCTCTTTGTGGAGAACAGTTCTGATTGTGTGTCTTGGTTTGGATTGGGATCATTTGGGTTTTTGTGGGGTTTTTCTTGTGGGCTTTCAACAAAAAAAAAATAGTGTATAATTTATTATTTTGATAATATTTCATTTTTTGCTCAGTTCACTTTGCTAAAATTTTGCAGTGTTTCATTCAGGCTGTTTAAACTTCTCAGACTTGAGCCTGCCCCTGATTTGTCCATGAATTGGCAACAGAGATGTTGCTATAACTGTCCTGGTATTAAATTTCAGTCTCTAGCCACCTCTATCCAGAGGACATGCCCTTTTTCCAAGGAAAAAGCAAGGTCTGCTCCTAAAAAAGATTAAGATTAATAAATGCTGTAATTAAGACTCTTGGACATTTCCTTTAGACATGACTCCTTTAATAAAAGGCAATTAAAATTTAAAGAATTCAAATTAATCTCTTCAATTTGCAATTTTTTCCTGAATTTCCTTGCACAGACACTGCAGTTATTGATGCTGCTCAAGCCCTTAAGGGCAAGAATTTGAAAGCATTTTGCTCCAGCTAGAGAAAGTGAAGATATTTTTTTTTTCCATAGCTCTGTGGATGATTTTGAGATAGGAATAATTGCAAGATCCTGTTTTGAAAGCACAACTGGTTTTTCAGGCTCAGGTCAAAGCATTCAGGGTTTGTATCCTGTTCCTAATCCATGCAGTCCTGCTTGCCCATTTATATTTTGCTTTTGAAAATTATTGCTGAGGGTCCCTGAGTATCAGCTTTGTTGCTCCCTGTTCATCCTCCCCAACAGAAGCTGTGCACTCTGTGTTTCTAAAATAAATATTTAGATTTTCCTACGTGTGCAGTGTTGGGTTTTGAATTACTTTTTGGCCATTTTCTCACAGTCTCAGCTCTGCTTATTTTCATAGGGGCTGATGGGAATGGGAGCTGCACATCTCCATGTTATTGTGCTGCTCGTGTTTGTTTTCATTGTGAATGTGAGAACAGTTATTTAGGATAAGTCAACTGTGTGCTGCTGCTGAATGAGTCTGGAACAGCTCTGGGAAAGGTTTTGCTGTTCTGTGGTTTTTTTTAGGTGAGCAAATGTCCTTTTCTGCTTGGAAAGATTTCACAGAATTATTTTTAATAGATAAATAAAGCTGTTTTTTCTGTGGTTAGTGTAGATTATTCTGGCTAATGAGACATATATTGAAATATTCCTGTGATCAGTTATGTGTGCACATGCACACAAATACCCATAAAACAGTGCCATGGCTCTGGAAATACACTTTCTTACCTTCTTTTCCATCTTCTCAATCTGCTTTTCCTTTTGCTTTTCAGTCATTCCCAATTCCTTGCTGATGCCTGGACACTGTTCTCTGGCTTCCTGGTTAAAAGATCCAACACTCTTCTCTCCCAAGAAGCACAGAGAAATCTTTTTTTTTTTTTTCTTTCCTTGGGAAAAGAAAAAGGGAAAATTGGCCAAGCAGCCAATTTTGGATGATTTGTAACAAGGTGACCTTGGGT
Organism: Alaudala cheleensis; assembly: GCA_013398995.1. Lineage (NCBI taxonomy): Eukaryota > Metazoa > Chordata > Aves > Passeriformes > Alaudidae > Alaudala > Alaudala cheleensis. Next base: position 58,054 of record VWYE01010547.1, on the reverse strand, counting down.
GGAATCAATCAAATATTGGAGAATTCTTTGAGTTGGATGCTGGCAAAGCATCTGTTCTCCTGGTGGGATAAACACAGGGACAACCTCCACCCCTGTGACTGCCAGGATCTTTTTGCCTTAATTATCCACAAGGACAATAATTGGAGTTTAAACATTTAGTTAAAATGGTTTAGTTGGAGGAGAACTTCTGCCTGACTTTCCTCTATACAAAATCTTGATTTATGTTTTATTGTTGGCAAGCATTTCCACAATGTGTGCTCCACTCACCTGACCTTTTCTAAGCTGTTTTGTTTCCTCTGCACCACTGACACAACAAACAGTGCCATGCACTGGGTGGGCTGATGAAATACCTGCAGAGTGACTCCTTTTTGGGGGAAGAGAGAGAACCAACTCCTCCTTGTGTGGTTTGGTTTCAGGCTCACCTGGTGGCAGCGTTTGAGCAGAGCCTGGGGAACATGACCATCAGACTGCAGAGCCTGACCATGACAGCAGAACAAAAGGCAAGCCTCCAAAGGGGTTTGGGATTCATTTCTGCCTCTGTACTTGTGTTGGGGGGAAATGTCACATCCACAGTTTTTCTTAGCTCCCTCATTTGTGGTGTCAGAGTAAAATGTAATAAATATTTGTATAAAACATTCATTTTCTGCACTGGGATTTTGTGGCACTGATCAGGTTATTCCTGTCAGTTGTTTGTTTGGACACAAGTCTTCAATGTTGCATATTTCTGCAATGTATTTCATCCCAATGCAGCCATACATGGGCATGTTTAAAGAAACACCAAGAAGAATATTTATAAGACTGGCAGCATTGTGTTTTTGGACAGGATACTTGAATAGACATTATTTCTGCATTACAGAATACATGCCTTTTTTTTGTGTCATAATACCCAAGCTGTTTTTCACCCTCTTGAGAGTGTGATTTTCCAGGTATCCTCATTTTCACCTCCTTGTACATTTATATTCCATAAATTCACTATGAGCTACCAAAACTTAGATGGAAAAGCAGCTTCCTGGGAGTTCTTCTCCCATGTCCCATCATGTGTTTTCTTCTCCTTACTCAAGGACTCAGAACTGAACGAGTTAAGGAAGACAATTGAACTCCTGAAGAAACAAAACGCTGCTGCTCAGGCTGCCATCAATGGAGTCATCAACACACCTGAGCTCAACTGCAAAGGTGAGAGACAAGCACCACAAACAGGGACTCCAGGGCTCTCCAGGGAGGTAATAGCTGATGTAACCATCAGAGTTAACCCAGTAATTTACACTGGGATAAACTGCTGAAGGCCAAGTTTGAAGCATCTCAGTATTTAATCTCATCACAAGAAACCAGGATTTGAAATATGCAGCACATCCATTGGGATAAGTCAGAGTGCTGGTTTCACTAAATATTTCTCCAGCATTGCATGATTAATACACCATTCTTCCAATTCTCTGGATAATCCATAAAATTAACACCCTATTACAAATTGCATGGATAAAATTAACACCCCATTCATGGAATTCCCTGGATGATTCTGACCCTGCCTCCCTCCATGTGCAGCTCCTGGTGCTGCTCAGCCCGCGGACCTGCGCATCCGCAGGCAGCACTCCTCAGACAGTGTCTCCAGCATCAACAGTGCCACCAGCCACTCCAGCGTGGGCAGCAACATTGAGAGTGACTCCAAGAAGAAGAAGAGGAAGAACTGGGTGAGTTTGTTGCTGGAGCAGGCTCTTGGGAGGTTTCTGTGAGGTTGTGAGGATGCACAGGGTGGATTCCACCCGGCCGCTCCTTCCTGCCCAGGGAGTGGGATCTGCTTAAATCCTGGGGAAATGCTCCTCTGAAGGCTTCATTGAGTTGGTTGTGTTGGCTCTGCATAGGATTGAATTCGAGTTTGACAGCTAAAAGGCCAGTCTGAAATGAGAAATAGCTGTCAGAGATCAGTTCTGCCTAAAGGGGTGTCCAGCCCCTGAAGGAAAATGTGGCATCTGTCATTAAACCCACAAGAGAAGATCATTCTTGTGGGGCTTTTTTGGTTTTTATCTCATGGTACTTTTAAGTGAACATATTAAACACTTTAAGAACTTTTTGTCCAGCATTAACTTGGAGTTCTAAGAATAATAGTAAAAAAAACCCTAATCTTTATAAATTTTTCATGACAAACATCTCTTTTGGAAGTTTTTGCAATACTTACCTGTCATTTCCCATTTTTCCCTCTTTGCTCATCTATGTACAAGGTACCCTGTACTGGAGGAAAGGTACATTATCTTCAACTCCATTTCCAATTAGACCATAACTGCCTTAGTGACCTAGTCTGGTTGTAGTTTGGACTGAAGTCCCTAGATCCTTTATTGTAGCCAGTGAAACAATCCACCCCTTTCTTCCCACTGAACTTAAATCCCCCTGGATCTCTTGGGTGTACAGATAAATCTGTAGAGATGCAAAAATGTGGTTAGAGCTGGTAAAAAGCTTCATTTGTATTTGCACAATATCCTCTCAGAAATGTTGATGGAACTGCTGAACTGTAAGAAAGAGCTTCCTGAACAAGTTCTTGTTTTTATTTCTGTCTTATCTCAGCGGTTTCATTTTGGTATCTGTTGCTATTCAGCTGCTTCACAAAAGAACCATTTCCACTCTGCCTCTTAAATAGTTGGTTCTTCTCCAAATCCTTGTGCTGTACATTAATATAGATAGACAAAGGAAACTGCTGTAACTTTTAAATTTCTAGCAACCATTAGTTGGTGGCACAAAACTTTTGTAGTCATTAAGCCTTGGTTAAGATAAACACTTTTTAAAATTCTTGTTTAGCTTCTATTCTTTGTTATTGTGACCTAGTGGATGTGGTCCTATATCAACCTACATTTCTCATTTTTTTGAAGATGGTTAAGGTAACATCTTCTTGTTATAAAGATAAATAAATAACGTTTTCATGAAGTAGAAGAAACAGGACAGTATTTTATGTTGTTATTAAAAATGAGTACATCAGTGCTGTAAAATGAGGATTGGAAATTAAAACACTACTGAGCAGAACATGTGAGCTGGATCTGATTCACACATCCTTTATTCCACCAGTGCTGAGGAAGTTCTCAGCCAGGATCTTTGTGTTCTGTGCAGAAGCAGTGCAGTGCTGGCCATTTAGAGCTGAAGCATCAGATTTTCAATATTTCTCATTGTAGGAGTCTTTGTCTAGCTTCAAACCAGCTTCCAGCTCATACTGAGCCAGCCTGTGCACAAAATGTGATTTACAATGGCATTAGAAGGTGTACAGAGAATATCCTGAGTGGGAAGGGAGCAATGAGGATCAAGTCCAGACCTTGATTCCAAGGGGGTTTAACTTTTAGGGCTCCCTAAAAGTAAAACCATTTATCTAAGAACATTTTCCAAATGCTTCTTGAGCACTGCCTGTTGAATTTTATTTTTGGGGTAACATCAGTTTCATGACATGAACAGTAATTCTTGTTTGGAAAATGGCAGTCACAGAAAGTTATTTTAGTTGTAGGTTGGTAGAGAAGTTGTAGTGTTTTCATGTGCTGAAATACCTGTTCCTGCAAGGAAAAAATGCATTTTTAACTTGGCTCTTAGCCAAAGCACTCTGCCTGAGCTAAGGAGAAAATGTAATTTAAATAGTTCAGGGAGTTTGGATCTGGTGTCTTCCTCAGGTAATGCAAAAAAATGCCTGTACATTTGAGACACCTGGTTTGGGAAAACACAGGCTCCTGCTTTTAGAGTAACTGTTTGTCTTTGTTAATCATTGCTCATGTTTGTCTTAGAAATCCAGAACTTGCCCTTATCAGTGGCTTTATCTGTTAAAACATGTCTTTTTTTTCCTTCCCCCCCTACTTCCTTTTTGCTTGCACCTTCTTCTGGGCAGGTCAATGAGGTAAGGAGGAGCTACTTTCTGCACTGGGAGGTCCAAAGCTAACCCACCATTGACACCACTAACCCTTGCAGCACCCTTCCCCTGTGCCAGCACAGCTGCAGCCTGGCCCCACACTGCTGGAAAAGCTTGCTGCACCCACAGCAGAGTTTGCTGTCAAATAGCTCTTTAAAAAAAAATTAGCAAGCATCCATAATAGCCACTCCTATTATTGACCTTATTAATCTGGTAAAATAGTTAAGGAAAATAAAGCTTTTTTTTTTTTTTAATTCATTTTTTTCACCTGTGTTGCTATGTCTGTGAGTATGGCTGTAGCATCTGGAGTATGTGCATGTTGAGAGTTTTTATTCTGTGGGTTTTTTTGGGGTTTTTTTGCCTGGTTTTATTCCTAATGATGGACCTGCTGCTGTGGTTTTGTGTTTTTTATTTTCCCAGTTACGCAGCTCCTTCAAGCAAGCTTTTGGGAAAAAGAAATCTCCCAAGTCAGCATCTTCTCACTCAGACATTGAGGAGATGACTGATTCCTCCTTGCCTTCCTCACCAAAGCTGCCACACCACAACACCACTGTTTCAACACCACTGCTGAGAGCTTCCCATTCCAATTCCCTGTAAGTGACTTTTTGTCATTTTGAGATATAAAATGACACAGAAGGCATCTTGCTGGATTGGTAGGGAAAAGGCAGAGGACAGAAGTGCTGAATTCATGTACTCAGAGATTTAAAGATGTGTGAGGTGACTCCCAACCCAGCACCTTTGCATCAGTGTCCAGGAAACCAAAAATCAGTGCATCAGTGCTGAAGTGTAAATGTTTCAGTGGGTTGCTCCCACTGAGGATCAAGAATATTTACAACCAGGGGGACCTTGAGGTGCCAAAGTAATTGGATCCCTTGCTGTTAATTAAACAAACCAGGTCAGATCTGGGATTTTGTTTCTCTTGTCCAAACACAGCACATATTGTTTTAATCTGCTGTGATAAATTCCCAATTCTATTGACAAATCCAGATAAAGGAAAGGAAATCAAACACTGGGTTTTAGTGATACAGATGAACTCATCTATCCACTTGTGGATGGAGATGATCCACCCCTCTTTCCTTCTGCAGCTCCCCAGCCACTGTGCCTGGTCCTTCCCATGGCCACCTGTGAAATAAAAGCTTAACACTTCCCCTGCCACGCTGTTCTGAGTCCAAATTCACATTTCAGAACGTGCATGGAGAATTTGGTAAAACTGCTTTTATGTCAGTTCCATCAGCAGCTTTGAGCAGGGATAAATAAATGCAGAAAGTTGTAACAGGCAGGATTGTGAAACCTGTAATTAGCAGCCAGCCTCCTGACCTTGGGAGGTCATGCAGAGCTTCCAGCCTGGTTTCAGAACAAATTCATTGGAGTTGTTCCCCTGCACTTGTTTCCACATGAAGAGGTGAAAACAACAGCAATAGTTTCCAGCTGTAGGACAGTGATGAAATGTCAGTAGCAGAAGATAATCCCCCCATGATTTTTGTTTCAAAGCTCCTTCTGTCTCTTGAGCCTGACTCAGTGTGTTTCTGGTGACTGCAGCAAGTTGTGCTTGGGAGCTCTCAGGCCAGAAAGTTGTCAGATGATGATCCCATCTGTCATCAGCCAAAATGCTGTGTGGGTACATCTCACCTTGCTGTGGAAGCCAAAAGGATAACCATGAACAAAGAGTGAATATGTGAACTGGGGGAATGCTAGAGCACAAGTAAAACGAGTGTTTTTTGGCTTTTTGGTGGGGAAAACATCTCTCATTAACCTGATTTAGGTAAAATCTCCCTTAGAGCTTGCAGCTGTGTGGCTGATCTTTATACAGATACAGTTACAAATGTGCTGAAATGTTCTTACTCACTCAGAAGCTTTTTTATTTTTTTTTTGTGGGCCGAGGGAAGAAAAATGCCACCAAAAATTTTTTGAAGCTTGAGCTCTTTAAAGTGAGCAGGAATTTATCATGCTTGAATAGGTGTAGAGTTCCAAAGCCCTCCAGAGCAGTTGAGGGAAACCCAGCTGTGCACACCTGGTGAGCTTTAAATCTGTCTGTGAACTCATCAATCTCCAGCCAACTGCTGTTAAATGCCTGCACCCCCTTCATTTATTCAGATTTTGGCTTTAGAAGTTTTCCTTTATAGCAGCTACTGTGGAAAAAAAAAATGAAGTAAAGAATCACCAGTAGTAGGTGATTTCAGATAGTTCTGTTTCAGATGCTGATTAAAGAAAAATAACCCTCAGCCATCTTTGTTCCGTGAGGGCAGCTACTGTGGCATGACCTGTTTAATACCTGATTTATGGTAATACCTGATTTATGGTGCTATTAATTCACTCAGCTGAAATTGCTACCTGCTTCAAGCAGGGTCAGAAGGGCTTTATTCCTCTCCCCCTGGTAAATCCTGGAGAGGTGTGGGAGCCTGGGTCACCCCTTTGGGAGCCTCTGGAGGCTCAGGGGTGTTGGGACAGAGCCAAAAGAGTCAAAAATACCAATTTCTTTAATCTAACTCCCTNGAATGATTATTGTTATGTCACAAGGTGGAAAAGGAGAATTTTTAGATTTTGTTATATAGGTAAATTGGGGCAAAGATGGAGGGAAGGGGGTGTGTTAAGCACCTTCTCCTCGTTCTTCTTCCCCTCCATCTTTGCAGGGCTGATGGCCTTTTTGTGATTGGGTTAGGGTGAAGTCTCTCTGTCTGACACAAGTCATGGTTATTGGTACTTAGAGGAAAACATTGTTAAGGTAGTTGAGATTACAAAAATGCAGGTGCTGTTGTGGGTGGGTCAGATGTTGCTTTCCTGGCTGTCCTGCAAACCTCACACTGAACAGAGAGAACTTTTAGAGATAAGGAATAAAATAAACAATCTTCAAAATCAACCGCATGGACTCCAGCTCTCCTTGGGACTTATTAATTAATCTCAAGGCTCAAACACACATTAAATCCTGAGGGAGAGGAGCAGCAGGAGGAGAGGAATGAGTGTCTGTGCCCTGCAGGATCTCGGAGTGCGCGGACAGCGAGGCTGAGACGGTGCTGCAGCTGCGCAACGAGCTGCGCGACAAGGAGATGAAGCTGACTGACATCCGCCTGGAGGCCCTCAGCTCTGCCCACCAGCTGGACCAGCTGCGGGAGGCCATGAACAGGATGCAGGTGAGGGGCAGCCCCACCACGTCCTGATGCAGCCAGACACCCCCAGAGTGAAGGTTCTGAGTGCTTTGCTGAAGGCCGTAGCTTTGTGCCTCAGTTTTGAACCCTCATTGAACACCTGGATTTGTTTCAGCCCCAGGATGGGGACAGCATTTTGTTGGCTGTCAGAATGTCTCCATGCTCTCTGCTTTTCTGTAGTTGCATTTCAGTGTTAGTGAGTTCCCACATATTTAGGTTTATGTATCCCATATCTTAGGATACGTTGAAAAGTTTCACCGAAAGGACGCAGTAAGAATTAAAATCCTTAATTAAAACAGTATGAAAACAGCATTTCTGCTAAACTGCCATTTATTCTCAAATATCTTTCACTGCTATCTTACAATCACGTTTTCACTCTGCCTCCTGATGCCTGACTTGTCTCTTTCCAAGAGCGAGATCGAGAAGCTGAAAGCGGAGAACGACCGGCTGAAATCCGAAAACCACGGCAGCTGCAGCAGGGCTCAGTCTCAGGTTTCCATCTCCTCCTCTCCCAGACACTCCGTGGGTCTCTCTCAACACAGCCTGAACCTCACGGAGTCAACCAGTCTCGGTGAGCTTAATGAGGAGGGTGGTGGTGGGGCAGGTTTTATCCTGCACTTGGGTTGGTTTAGCCATGGAAAATCGAGAGCGTGAGGATTATTAACAGCTGAGGTGTGGAAATATGTCACGAGCTGGCACAAAGCCTTCTCCTAAATATCATCCTAGGCCTGCTACACCCTCAGCCAGAGGTGTCCAATTATGACCTCAGCTCTGCAAAGTCACATTTAAAGCCACTTAACGGTGCACGTTTGCCAGGGGATATATCATAGGAAGGAAAATACAGAGTAACTGGCGAATAATTTTCAATAATAATTTTTAATGACCTTCCCTCTTCAAGAGGGATAACGTGGCAGGGAAGTCAGTCAGCCTGGTACTTGTGTTTTACCTCGGGGCATGGGAAGCCCAGACCTGTTGTGTTTGACTCCAATAAACCAGAATAGCCTCCTTTGTGAGTGTGTGAAGCTGTTGATGTTCCCTGCCCACAGACATGCTCTTGGATGACTCTGGAGATGGCTCTGCCCGGAAAGAGGGAGGCAGGCACGTCAAAATCGTCGTCAGCTTCCAGGAGGAGGTGAAATGGAAGGAGGTGAGTTGTGTTTCATCCCCAGCTTTGAAACGTGACTTTGGAATGTGTGAGGGAGTTCAGGTTTGCCAAGGGCTTTGAACAATTTTCTCAGGAAAACAGTTCATTGGGGTTGGAATAGTCAAAGGGAAGGCACTTGGCTGCCTCCAGCTCCTTTGGAGCTGCTGAGAGGGACCAAAATGCCCAAAGCACCAATCTTATGGAAGAACTTACCAAATCCAAACTGGGAGATCTGTCCCATACCATTCCAGTTCCAGCTGTCCTCTCTGGCACAAGTACCCTGTTCAGAATGACATCTTTCAGATGTTTTCCATCCACAAGTGCATGAAATAATCCTAAATACCCAGATAAATTGGAAATATTGCAAAGTTGCATCCCATCTTGTCTGTTTAAAGTACTACATGCATGAATGTATTAGACAGTCTCTGCCAAGCAATGGCCTTGCTCTGTCACATTTTTGAGTACCTGTAAAAGTGTGTTTAAGAAGTAACTTAATGTCTTCCTGAGGGGTGGGCAAAAGTGTGAATGATCAGAAATAAAATGGACTCAGCAGATCTTTCTGTTAAATACCGATTTTGCATTAATTATTACAACCCCAGATAAACAGTGAAACTGCTGCTGATTCACTGCAGCCAGAGCAAGTTTTAGTAACACTTCAGAGCTTATGGCAGAAATTAGTTTTCTCTTCAATTAATGTTTCACAGCTGTAGAAAAACAGAGGAATTATATTTGTTCTGATTTGTTTTGTCTGCCTTAAAAATCACTTACAAAATTCAAAATGCTGTGATACATCAAATACATAAATATAAACTCTCTGTGTTACTACTCTTACATAGAGCCATGTATAATTTCTCTAGATATAGGTTTCTATATCCACAGCAGAATTTCTAGAAATAAACAGGATAAACCTTGCAAATGTAACATCTTTGATGGTGAAAATCATGGAAAAATGAACTTGACCTCTACTTTTCTGTCTGGCATATTCCCAAGAGTCTTTCTGTCTCTTTGCTAAACTGTAATCCTCTCCAAGATTTTTCAATTCCTCATGGATTGATTAATAAATACCTTTAACTTAACATCACAACCACCTGAATATTCTTCAGATTTGTGCCTCCAGCACTGTAGAAAACAATTTCTCATGTGAGAAGGATTCCATTTACCGTTCAGAGTGCACCACTCAGAGCAGCAAGGATGCACCATTATTTAGAAGGGGAGGGAAGCCAGGATGTTACTTCCATGAACCACACTGGTCTGATGGAGTTCTCCCTGTGCCTTTAGGACTCCAGGCCTCGCAGCTTCCTCATAGGCTGCATTGGGGTCAGTGGCAAGACCAAGTGGGACGTTCTGGACGGGGTCGTGAGGCGCCTGTTCAAGGTCAGTGGGTCCCAAACGCCGCGAGCTCCGCTCCTCCCACGGGGTTTTGGTGGCACCAAGCTGCATTTAACTCTGCTTTCACAGCAGAGAAACATCCCCCCAGTGCTGCCTGACTCCTCCCTGTCCCTTTTCCACGCCAGGAGTACATCATCCACGTGGATCCTGTGAGCCAGCTGGGGCTGAACTCGGACAGCGTCCTGGGCTACAGCATCGGGGAGATCAAGCGCACCAGCGGCGCCGAGACCCCCGAGCTGCTGCCCTGTGGGTACCTGGTTGGAGAGAACAACACCATCTCAGTTGCCATCAAAGGTAGTTGCACCTGAAAACCTCTGGAGTTTTCACTTTTAGGTTGTATCAGAGGTTGTTGTGTCAAGAAACTCAGGGGAGTAGAAACTTTTTATTTGCGCTGCTTTTTCCTGTTCCTACCATTTGCGTATTTCTTTCTGTTTTTATTTGATAAACTCAGCACTTTACACTTTGCTTTTACAGCTAGGTCTGTCATTTCAGCAAGTTTTCAAGCTGTAACTCCAGGAATAATTACCCACTCCACAGATCTTGAGTTGTCCTGGAGAACAGCTCACAGCACAAAGGATGCACTGGAGCTGTTTGAGCAGCAAAACACTTCCCAAATGAGTCAAGCTTCAAAATGTCATTAGCTCTTTACACAACTATAGTTGTTATTTCCTTCATGCAGGGTAAAAAAATTAAAAATATTAACTAATTTTCTTGATTGGTCTCACTAAAGGGTCCCTCCTTAAGTACCAGGAAGGAGGGAGCCTAAATTTTATGAAACACCTTAAAGTCTGGATTTTTCAAAATGTGTGGTTTTCAGAATTCCCATCAATTTCATTCCATAACACTGATGAAAATTTAGTATTTGTGTTTCTCCTTTGGTTTCTCAGGGAAGCAGTTTTTAATGAAAACTATACCATGAAACAAAATAACTGAAATACATCAATTTACTGGGGCTTGACATGAACCCAGGATATTCTGCTTTTATAAAATGCATTGTCCAGTGATAGATCCTAACTGAAATATTGCATAAGGTCTGCCTTATGTAAAGTTGGTAATTTGAGTTTATATTTAACTTGCACTGACTTGACTTGTGCCTTGAAGGGTTCATCAGTGATAACAGTTCTCAATAAAATAGAAATGTATTTAATCAATTTATGGAAAATCACTTATATATACCTTTGAGATATAAAGCTGCCTGTATAAATATTTAATATTCCAAGTAACCACTGAGGTGCAAACATTTCTCTGGGTCATCTGCCAACTTCCCTTCCTGCTGTTTGTTTTGAAGCACTGTGTATTTTCCCCTGAGCCAATTCTGCCTGAAGTGACTGCTGACATGGCACAAATGCTTATCAGTGGGAGTTTTCTGTTAGAGGAGATAACTATCAGCATACAGAGGAGGAGTTTAATTACAAGCTTTTGGGAAAGTAGGGGGAGTTGATGATAGCTGGGTGGTTGTTTTTGGGTTTTTTTTTGATCCAAAAGTAAACAGGTACATTCTGGGTGAAATGCTGTAAAAATGGATGGCTTGTGCATGAAAAGTGTGGTCTGGAATCTTCCAGAGGCAGCTTCCAGAGGGGTTTAGGGATGAGCTGAGGACTGAAACAGGCTGGAGGAGGATCCAGGCTAAGCCCACAGCTCACCCCTGCACTTATTTCCCACCTTCCCATGTGCCTCCCTCAACCACGAGCTACACCAGGGTGGGGAAAGGGCTTTAGCTCTGAAGTGAGGAGCATCTTGATCAGGCCAGAAATTTGGAATCCCCTCTAAGAGAGGCTTGTTTCCCTCTGCAGGTGTGTGTGAGCACAGCCTGGACGGGCTGGTGTTCGAGTCACTGATCCCCAAGCCCATCCTGCAGCGCTACGTGTCCCTGCTGATGGAGCACAGGAGGATCATCCTGTCTGGCCCCAGTGGCACGGGCAAAACCTACCTGGCCAACAGGCTCTCAGAGTTCCTGGTGCTCAGGGAGGGCAGGGAGCTGGCCGAGGGCATCATCGCCACCTTCAACGTGGACCACAAATCCAGCAAGGTGAGCACACGGGGGGAGAGAGCTTAAGGCACCTGGAGCCTCCCTTCATTTTCAAAGCATTCTGCTCCTCCTGAGGGGAAAAACCTGGGTTTGGAGGTTTGCAGATTCACCTGGTTGTGTGGCTGGAGCAGCAGGCTGCCAGGTGTGTGTTTGAACACCTGAAGGTGTCACGATTTGCACGTGTTTGGGGTTGCCCAGGAAGTTTAAACACCTGCATGAATTTCCCAGGGACTTGAGCAATCCCTGTTGCATGTGGGCACTTTTCCCCCAAAGCCTCAAAATGCATCTCCAGGCTGCCAGGAGCTCCTGCAGCTGCAGGTACCAGCGTTTGTGATCATGTGCTGGGTTTGGAGGGGCTGTTGTGCAGACACATCCCTGGGCAGGTGAGGTGTGTCTTTGCTTTTTTATGTGCTGCTGGTTTTGCTGAATACACTTCCAGTGATCATCTAGATTAAAGAAAAGGGAAAAAAAATTTAAAAGATGTGTATTTAATGGCCTTAGGCATATTTTGCTCTGGAGGAAAGGGGTGGTTGAAATCATTGAAATCATGGCTGGAAGCCACTGGTGTGATTTCAGACATGCTTTAAAGCTGCTGAGAGCATTTCAACCACTCAGCAGCAGCACCAGAAGCTCCCCCTTCTTTCCAGCATTACTGACAGCATCCAGATTTGGCCTGTGATGAGGGATGGTTTGCTCCAGATTAATTTTGTGAGCTGTGTTTTGATGGAAACTCAGTGGCAAGAGGATACAAATCTGGCTGGAATGCAGAGTTTGGTTTGGTGTGGGGAGAGTTGATGGAGTTCCTGAAAAGAAACAAAAATCCATTTCAGACCTCTCAGGTCTGACACTGATGAATAAAAAACACAGGCTAAATTACAAAATGTTGCCCCTCTTTAAGCCCTTGTCTCACACAGGATTTCTGGTGCAGTCTCTGAGCCTTCAGCAAAACCTACAAAAGAGAAAGAAAACCATAATTTGTGTTTTCTCATAGAAAATATGTGATTTTTTAGATCTCACACTCTTTTCCTTCAGATTTTGTTCTCAAGCTTATCCATCTTAATTGATTTTTTTAAGAAATGTGAATATAAATTATTTTTTTCTTATTTTCTGCGTATCTGCCTTGCAGGAGCTGCGCCAGTACCTGTCCAACCTGGCAGACCAGTGCAACAGTGAGAACAATGCTGTGGACATGCCCCTGGTCATCATTTTGGATAATCTGCACCACGTCAGCTCCCTGGGAGAGATCTTCAATGGGCTCCTGAACTGCAAGTACCACAAATGGTAAAGGAATAACATCAGAACTCATTGCAAATGTTAACCCTGTGCTCAGAGCACTGCAAAGTCCAGTCACAAACCCAAAGCCTGCAGTGATTTAGTGATGGGGAGGAAGATCACAGGTTGTCCATATTGGACAGTGCTTCAGAGGGATCTTTTTCCTTCATAAAATTCTCCATTTTTCTGAAATAAGTGATTAAAAAGTAGTTGTATTTATTTCATTATGTAGATCATTAGTAGTAAAAGCTCTTTTGTAGTGAAAGGTCCTGTTTTGGGACTTGTGGTTTGCTTTCAGAACTTGATGTTCTCAGAATCTCAGTAGAGAATTTGGTCATAAATAAAATAACTACAAAACCTTCTTTGACAAAAGAGTTTTGAATAAACTCTTTTAATGTTCAGGTTTGACTTAAAACTTGTTTTTTCAAAGTTCACAACTTTGATCTGCTTGATTTTTTTCCTCCCAACAGTCCTTACATTATTGGCACAATGAACCAAGCCACCTCCTCCACACCTAATCTTCAGCTTCACCATAACTTCAGGTACTGATTTCTCCTGTTCCTCATTTATGTTTGTGGGCTGACAAAGGAGTAATGGCTGTTGAATCACCTGAGATTGTTCTGATCAGCTGAAATAGCAGAGAGAGAGAGAAATGTCATTTGCTCCTGGTCATGTGCAGCTTGGTTTTATGGTGCTGTCATGAAAGGAACTGGCTTCATAAAACTTGTGTTTTACAGAGGATTGTGAAGATATTTGATCTCCTACCAGATTTTCAGTAAGGCAATTAATTTATTGACAAAATATTTAGGCAAATTAAGACAAATTATTAAGACAATTTATTTAAGACAATTTATTTAATTTATTTAACACAATTAAGACAAAATATTTAGGCAAAGCAGATGAGTGAGGAATGAGCTGAATCAATGCACAATAAAAATGGGTTCATCCAGTGAAACATCCCAAAAATAAGTTTTGCTGAAAAGCATGGATGGCTGGAATAGCCCATTTTGATCCTGATGATCTGGAAATGAGAGATGCAGTCAGGAATAGTTACACTCATTAGCATGGAAGAGAAATCAAGGCCATTTCTGCTGTTGTGCCCCAGGTGGGTGCTGTGTGCAAACCACACTGAGCCAGTCAAAGGCTTCCTGGGCCGTTTCCTGAGGAGAAAACTCATTGAAACTGAGATCAGTGGCAGGATGAGGAATGCAGAGCTGGTGAAGATCATTGATTGGATTCCCAAGGTCTGGCAGCATCTGAACAAGTTCTTGGAGGCTCACAGCTCCTCTGATGTCACTATTGGTAAGTACTCTGCCCAGGCAGGTATAAATACATGTATTTTATTTCCTTATATATCATATTTATCTTTGCACACTTCCTTATGCTGTATCACATAAAAGCTTTCTTTAAAACCCTACTTTTAGATGTTATCAATCCTAATTTTGATGCTTATTTTGCTGGTGATTTTGAGTGTAAGATCTGAATCTCCCTCTCCAGGTCCACGGCTCTTCCTCTCCTGCCCAATAGATGTGGATGGTTCTAGAGTTTGGTTCACTGACCTGTGGAACTACTCCATCATCCCATATCTCCTGGAGGCAGTAAGAGAAGGGCTCCAGGTGAGCAGCCAGAGGGAAAAGTCATAGGTTTAGAATGGCATCTCTTCAAAAGGCAACAAAACTCAGTAGCAGCAACATTTCCTGTAGATAAAACTTTGCACATTGAGTATCTGCATGTCTGTGAGAATGTAACCAGAATTGTCAATAATTCCAGGCAGAATTAGTCTCTTCAAGCACTTCTGAAATAGAATGGAAGAAGTATTTAGATGCCAAACTGCTGATGCTTTCAGTGGGGGGAGTTGGACATACAAACACCTTTCAATGCACACCTTAAAATCATCCTGTGCATCACAAAAACGTGCTTGTGGTCATCAAACTGTGTGACACAGGATTTTTCCTTTGGAAATCTGATTTCAGCACAGGAGCAAAGCTGTGCATGGAGAGAATGTGTTCATGAGTGACAGGAGCAGTATCAGTGACATTTTGATCACTTCTCAGTATATAAGGTGATTTTTTTAGTAGATTCCTTCGTAATTCTTTCAGAGGATGAAGTGAAATCATCATTGATTGTCTGTGCTTAGTAATTGATTAATAATCTGGCTATTTGGAATAGTTTTTGGTGTCTGTATGACAGTGAAGCTTGTTGGAATCAGGAGGAGGGTTCAGCAGAGAATTGCTATGGAATTGCCATTTAGGTAGGGGAAAAAAGTGATTTTTTTAATAACCAGCTCTTTGTTCACAGAATAGGCCAACAGCACCTAATTTAAAATATGATTTAGAACTATCTTCTACTGATGGCTTCTTACAAATTTGTGAATTACATGAATTCTCCAAGGTTTGTGTAAAATCTGGGCAAACCACCGCTGCCATTTGAGATTTGTCAGTACTTGGAGACCTCATTTTCTTTGTGACAATTGTGGTAGACTCTCAGACATGAGGAAAACAACAGGTCCTGGAGTACAAAACACACTCAGGAACTTTGCTAGAAGGAGAACAGGAGAACCATTTTACAGAAAACTCGTTACAAAGGAAGGAAATGGGAGCCAGGAAACTTTCCAGCCTAAACCAAGAGAAAGGAGAGCAGGTGATTTTGTTTTGCTCTTGAAATGGAGAAAACTGATCCTCCCAGTAATGCATGGGCTCCTTGTACTGGGCTTTGGAGCTCTCATATCACTGATCAGTACCTGTGGAAAGCATTGAAAAACTAGTAATGGAAGTGGAGAAGGAGAGAGATAAAATCAACCTTTTGCTTCCTTTTTGTGCCCAGAATCTCCATCTTTCCTTAGGGTATTTTTATTTCCTTAGTGGCTTTTGTTCCAGGTGTGAGGACTTTAGTTTCTCACTTTGTGCTTTAGATTTTTTTATCCCCTTCAGTCCCATTTCCCCAAATTGCACTAATTCATCCCTACTTAAATAATTTCTCTTTTGTTTGATTGGTGAATAAGAAGATGCACTTTACTACTTGAAGAGTAGCCAGAGTGGTGTTAAATGAGGAAGCAAATGCTGGAAATGTGGGTTTCATCTGGGGCTATTTTCTGTTACCCACACCCACAAAGACTCCTCTGAGAGCACATCTCCTTTCCTGAAATGGCCTGCCAGAAAGGAAAGGAGGATTCCTAATTTCACTCTGATCCCTGTGGATCTGCTCTCAGCTGTTTTCACATTTCTCATTTACAGAATTATTTTGGGTCAAATACCAACAAGCCAAGTGGATCCTTACAATAATTTCTCCCATGGGAGCTGATTTGTTTTGTTCTTCAAAACAGGGATGTGGAAATTAGAAGGTTGTATAAAACCCAGGTTGTTCCTGCTTGGTGTATCAGTGCAGAATGAGGACCCAGAGCTCCTGTGGCTTCCTGCCACTGTCACTCCAGTGATTTCTCTTTAATGTCTTGTGGAACATCCTGTTCCATCCTTATCCCACTGCTTGCTCCCTGAAAAACCTGGCAGTGGAAGGGGTGGACAGACTTTAGGAGAGGATCATGAGTCATTTATTCTCTCCTGAGCTCAGATCCTCTCAGACNCCCACACCCACAAAGACTCCTCTGAGAGCACATCTTTCCTGAAATGGCCTGCCAGAAAGGAAGGGTGGATTCCTAATTTCACTCTGATCTTTGTGGATCTGCTCTCAGCTGTTTTCACATTTCTGTTTCTCATTTAGAGAATTATTTTGGGTCAAATACAAACAAGCCAAGTGGATACTTACAATCATTTCTCCCATGGGAGGTGACTTGTTTTGTTCTTCAGAACAGGGATGTGCAAATTAGAAGGTTGTATAAAACCCAAGTTTTTCCTGCTTGGTGTATCTGTGCAGAATGAGGACCCAGAGCTCCTGTGGCTTCCTGCCACTGTCACTCCAGTGATTTCTCTTTAATGTCTTGTGGAACATCCTGTTCCATCCTTATCCCACTGCTTGCTCCCTGAAAAACCTGGCAGTGGGAGGGGTGGGCAGACTTTAGGAGAGGATCATGAGTCATTTATTCTCTCCTGAGCTCAGATCCTCTCAGACTTGCAGGAGAAAAGATGGGAAAAGTACAAAATCCACAAAATCCTCACCACTTACCAAATGACATGTATACACTGTAAATTTGAGAACAAGATTAAAACAGGAGGTCTGGTTTGCCACATTCTGCTGGGCAGATGAGGCAGCAGGGCTGGAGGATGGAGGATGGAGGGTTTGGGCTGTTTGAGATTGCCTAGCACCATCTGCTGGCACCTCTGCTCCCTCCTGCTCCACAGCACACCAGGGCTGGTCTTCAGAGCAATTAGTGCTTTGTGCATGCAAAAGCTAAACCCAGAAATAGTACAGAGGAAAGTGAGATTGTTCCAGATCCATCAGAGANTGAGCTCAGATCCTCTCAGACTTGGAGCAGAAAAGATGGGAAAAATACAAAATCCTCTCCACTCACCAAATGACATGTATATCATTGTAAATTTGAGAACCAGATTAAAACAGGAGGTCTGGTTTGCCACATTCTGCTGGGCAGATGAGGCAGCAGGGCTGGAGGATGGAGGATGGAGGGTTTGGGCTGTTTGAGATTGCCTAGCACCATCTGCTGGCACCTCTGCTCCCTCCTGCTCCACAGCACACCAGGGCTGGTCTTCAGAGCAATGAATGCTTTGTGCATGCAAAATCTAAACCCACAAAAATGATACCAGGGAGAAATAGTACTGAGGAAAGTGAGATTGTCCCAGATCCATCAGAGGAATGGTGAAATTCTTTGCTGGACTGTTGCTTTACCTCTGTGCAGGGATAATGACAGTGACAAAGTGTCAGAGACAAACTCCAGTTGCTGAAGGATGCTCATGGTGATATTTATAAAGAGGAAATAAATCTTTTAAAGCCACTTATTGTATTTATGCTTTTGGGAGTCATGAGGCATCACAATGAATGTGTTGCCCAGCTGAGGCAGATGGAATAGAACTGGGAGAATGTGTTGGGGTCCAGAAAAATGTTCTTGGAGCAGAGCTTGCCTCCTTAGGAACCTGACCACAGACAAATGCTGCTGGTGCTTTTTCTTGGTTGAATACAAAAAATTCTGCCTTGAAAACTTTATGCTTTGACATCCATCATCATTGCCTGATGACAGATGTGACGTTTCCTCCTCCACATTCCACAGGTGGCAGTTTGCCAGGCAGCTGCCAGTGCAATCCAAATGTCAGCACTGGTGGCTTCCTTTGTGTGCTGACATTGTTTAAGTTTACTTTATTGTTATTATTATTATTAATTAAGTAAATTAAGTTTACTTAATTAGGTGAGATTATTTTCAGGCATTTCTTCCTTCAGCTGGTGCCAAGAGAAAGGCACTGCAGCCTCAGAGAAGGGGGTCAGCCCCTTCCAATGACAAAGGGCTGATGGGGCTTTGTGTGTCATCAGGGCAAGGAAAACCCCACGTTCAGCTCTTCCTGCAAAGTGTTTCCTGCAGCCCAAGAGCCTTGGCAGGTCCCTTTTGGTTAGGCAGGCACAGGGATGAGATGGTTGGGAATGCCTGGCATGGTTTTTTCCCTCTCTTTCAGCTGTATGGGAGGAGAGCCCCCTGGGAGGATCCTGCCAAGTGGGTGATGGACACCTACCCCTGGGCAGCCAGCCCCCAGCAGCACGAGTGGCCTCCCCTGCTGCAGCTGAGGCCCGAGGACGTGGGCTTTGATGGCTACTCCGTGTCCAGGGAGGGCTCCAGCAGCAAACAGGTTCCAGTGAGTGATGCTGAGGGAGATCCTCTGGTAAGCTCTCACTGCTGGGAGCAGCACAACTGCTTCCCTTGTTTCCTGGGATTAGGAGCAGGAGCTGGGCTGTGGGTGTGGATTAATCCCTTCAATCATCTCATTTCAGTCATCTCATTTTCTGCTTTACTGTGTTTTCTCAGTGACCTGAATGCTGCTGTGATTTACAGGCAATACCTCTTTTTTCTGAGTCTCAGCATTGCTGACCCTGCTTGTTTCTCCTTTCCCTTTCCTTGCCCACTGGCCCAAGGGGATGCTGCTGTGGAGTCAGTGCTGTTCCCACCTCAGAACACCAATAACCAGGAGCCTCCTTGCCTTTGCAGATGAACATGCTGATGAGGCTGCAGGAGGCAGCCAACTACTCCAGCCCCCAGAGCTACGACAGCGACTCCAACAGCAACAGCCACCACGACGACATCCTGGACTCCTCCCTGGAGTCCACGTTGTGACCTCCCTCAGACACAGAGGTGCTTCCCACTGGGCAGGAGCCCTGACCACAGACCCATGGAAAAAAAAAAGAGTTCCTGGGCTGGGGGATCTCAGTGTTAGAGCTGCAAGAACAAGACACTTGGAGCAATCTTGAACCTGGGTGCAGGCAACCCAAGCGACCTTTGTATTGTTTTTCCTTTTGGCCATGATGAGAACTGCACTACTCCTTTTGTTTCCTTCTTTTTTTTTTTTTTTAGTTTGCTGTAAGCTCTCATGCCTAAGATGCTGAAGATGTTAAAAATGATCATCATGGCTGGGGTGGGGGGAGCAGCTTCACAGCTGTGGAGCAAACAGCTTTGTGCCATGTACTGTGTGGAAAGAGAGGGGAGAGGGAATTTTTGCCTATGCTGCTTCTGACCAAACACATTCACCTGAGGGCTGGACTTTTCCCAATCAGCTTTGTGGATTCAACTCAGCTTCATATAAGTTCTGGTGCTATAACAATATTGCTTGCCTCAGTAATAATACTCAGTGAAGGCAAAGCTGCAAAAAAAAAAAAAAAAACAACAGGGAAGTTTGAATATTTAAAAAAAAAAAAAAAAGAAAAGGAAAAAAAAAAAAAACAACAGGTAAGTTTGAATAATTAAAAAAAAAAAAAAGAGAAAAGGAAAAAAAGAAGAAACTTAAAACAAAAAGCGCTGCTCTCCTTGCCAGTCTGAGACCTTGGCTTCCTTTCATTGTGTGTTTATAAAGATTATATATATAAATAGGAATATATAAAAATATATATACAGTCTGAACAAATCAGGTTGTTTTTTTTTTTTTTTTTTTTCAAACACTGTGTAACAATCAATCCTGCTACAAGTGAAAGATCAGGTAGCCCATTGCTAGTCAGGGCCCAGTTCTCTTCCCACTTGGATCCACCACCACCAGCTGGGCTGACTCCTGTAGTGTTCACACCCCTCTGAGGGGAGAGGGGAATTCCCTCCCTGCCAGGAGTCAGTGGCTGTGCCCCGTGGAGTCCTGCAGGACCCCTGGCAGGGCACAGGCACAGTGAGCTCTGTGTGCAGAGCCTCACACTGCCAGCTTTGCATTCTTCCCATGACATGTTACAGCTGTTTCTCTAAAAAAACTTTGGGGTTTTGTTCAGAGCTTTCATTCCAATCAGCACAACCATCAAGGGGGTTCATTAAAACCCAGCTCTGTGGCAGTTCCAGTGCTGCCCTGGTGACAACGCTCACTTCCACGGCGTTTCTTCTGAATTACAAAGTAAAAAAAAAATAATTAAAAAAAAAAATATTTTAGCAGTATTCAGCTCTGGGGTTAAAAAACAAAAAAAGGTGCTGAGTATTGTGTGTTTTGAGTTGAGCTGTGCCACACTGCTGAGCTGTGGCAGAGCTGTGAACCTGCTTTGGGTTTCTCCTCCTCTGTGAACGCACACAGTGTCAGTGTTAAGGCTTGTGCTGGTGCTGGGGGAGCAAGAACTCCTCCCAAAAAGAGCTGCACTTTTCCTGGTGACACCCCCAGCACTCCAGCTGTACCTCAGCCACCACCTCACCCCTCAGGAGGGAGCTGTACGAGCCTCCCCAGCTCTCCTTTGGTGCTGACTTTTTACAAGCGATGCCTTATTTTGTACGGATTGTGTTCGATTCAGTCAGTGCTGTGTGTCCTGGGGTTTTATTTAAAGGAAAACAGGGCTAAAGTCATCTCTTGGAATATCATTGCTGTGAATATTGTTTGTGTGAGATACTGGGATTTGTTTCAATGTGACAAAAAAAAAAAAGAAAAAAGGAGGGAAATGAGATAAATGAGATAAATGAGATAAATGAGATAAATGAGATAAGGTTTCAGGTTCATATCAATCTGCAGCTAATAAATCACTGAAGAGCTGTTTGATCCACACAGGAGGGACAAAAGAAGCTTTTCAACTCTTAATAAATTACAGGAATATGCTGGTTTTTTCAATGTACAGAAAGAAATCTTACTGCAAACACTTTTTTTTCAAGAGCTTGTGGGTTTAAAGGGATCTAACAGACAAGTCCTTGCTTCTGTGGCTCAGCTTGAGAGGATGGTTTAATTATACCTCATGACTTTCTGTAATATAACTGTACTTTGTCTTACTAAGCTGGTCTTGAATCTGCTCCTGTTACAACTTTTAAGTGCTGATGACTTTTTTTTTTTTTTTAAAAAAAGAAAAATATTGTAAAAGGAAAAATATAAATATTTTAATGATGGGGGGTTGGGGGAAGAGCTTGGTGTTTTAACCTTATGGACTCTGATTTTATTATTTCACTGAATGGAATAACAAAAGGTTACTCAGCCAATTTTCCTAAAACAGTTCTTGGTACTGTAAAAAAAAAAACAAAAAAAGGGTTAGATCTGTATGGAATCAAATCCATAGCATGCTGATGAGCAGTTTGAGAGAAGTGAATTTTTTTTCCAGTAGTCTTGACAATTCTGCTTCCCAGCACTGACTTTTACCTGCTACTACTGTGAATTTTGGTACCTAATCCCCCCAACTGAATCCATGCAGACAGAGCATGTGCCTGTAAAAAAAAAAAAATCCAGTTGCAGGGCTAGGGCTTTAAATGGACTTGATATCCTAGAAAATGTCTCAGTTTGACCTTGAACTGAGTGCTAAAAGACATGTTTAAAGTCGTGTTTTATTTGTGGGGAACGGGGTATATATTATTTTTTTTTATCCTGTGCTTAAGCTCAGGAAGAAATTTCTTTTATCTGTTCTTTTTTTTTGATTGACACTAGCTTGGCTTAAAGTGAGAGAGGCAATTTTGAATAGGTTTGTCATTGTGAGCATCACAATATTCCATTTATTTTCTGCAACTTCGGGAAGCAGGGTTACCTGTTGTGCACACACCTTAATTTTTATCAGGACTTTCACAGATCAAGTCTTTCTTTAGGTGACTTCCTTCTCATTTGAGGCTTTTTCAAAACACTTCTTTTCTTTTTTTTGTTGTTGTTGTTGTATTTTTTTGTTTTGTTTTGTTGTTTTGGTTTTTGTTTTGATTTTTGTTTGATTTTTTTCCTTTTTTCTCCTTACAAAGTTGGCTTGTTTAAAAAAAAAAAAAAACTACCAACCAGAAATGCAAGATTCTATGCAACATTCGTGTTGAGTTGTAAATGGAGAAGAATAAACCATTTTCTTTCCTTCAGAACTGCCAAGAATGATCCAGGCCATCAATGAGATGTGGTTTATTTGGGGCAGGGGAGGGGCAGGGGGGGTTGCTCAGCCTTTTTTTTGTACATTTTGAAAGAAGCAAACTTGATATTTCATTGTTGATGCTTAACTTGGGTATTATGTGTAATGAAATCTCGTCTAAATGTGGCAGTTTTTTCTTTCAAGGAAACTTAATATACAAAAACAAAGCAAAAAAAAAAACCTCTTTGTTGATATTAAATGGAAGGTTGCTGTTTTCATCTAGTCGTTTCCAGTGGAACAGTTGATGAAATATGTTCTATAAGATGTACATTTTTTCATTGTAACATAGAAATGTAAATATTTGATTAAAAGTGCTGCATTTTGATGAATTTTTTCTAGCCATTTTTAAAGAGAAAAAAAAACTAGGAATTGAGTATTTTGTGTACGTTTATGATGTTTTCCATTTGCTCCTCCTCCCTATTTAATTTTTCAGTTCTCATTTAGGATTGGAATTTGTGAATGGTCTGTTTGAGA
Source organism: Alaudala cheleensis (assembly GCA_013398995.1). Taxonomy (NCBI): domain Eukaryota; kingdom Metazoa; phylum Chordata; class Aves; order Passeriformes; family Alaudidae; genus Alaudala; species Alaudala cheleensis. Next base: position 35,312 of record VWYE01010547.1, on the reverse strand, counting down.
TCATGCCTCCCCTTCCTCACTCCCCCATTTCCACCCCTTCCCCACCCCATGTCATGGAGAATAAAGCTGATGATTGTACCAGTCTTAAATTATTCATGATTCAATAAAATTGATGCTTATTTATTCAGATTTTGTGGCTTCCCAGAAACTTTTTATCCCCTCCTGATCACCATTTTATAATTATTTTTATTTGAAGAGCGTGGGGTTCACTCCAGGGAAGTGGAGTGACTTTGGACCTTCCCATTCCTCACAGGATTCCAATTTCCTCTTCACCCATTTAATAGAGACATTGTGGTTGTACAATAATTAATACATGGTCATTATTAACATGTAGGAAATTATTATCCTCCCTGGCAAAGAAATACTCTGATTAAAAATAAAAGTTGAAGTTTTTTGTTCAGAAAGGATAAATGCAAATACCTCTGCACTTAAAATCTAAGGGGTTTGGGGGTTTTTTTGGGTTGTTTTTTTTCCTAACTCTCTTCCTATTTCTGCTTTTTTTGACAGTTCCTTGTCCACTTACCAACTGTTTGAACAAATAAAGTTGGTGGGACAGATTCATTGCAAGGAAAACAGCAAGAGAAGAAGTTCTGCTGACAACTGATGATCTGCATTCAACTTTGTTCAGCCCAGAAATGCTCCCAGTGGCACAGCAGTGTGAGTGGTGGCTCAGAGCTGCAGTGTGGGCACTGTCTGTCCTCCCCAGCAGTTTTCCAGAGGCAGAATTGCTTTGGATGTGCTCCAGCACGTTTTTTCTGTAAACTTGCTTTGATTCACAGAATTGCATGTCCTAGATTTGGTCCTGGAATTTTTTATTTTTTATTTAATTTTTTTACTTTATTTTATTTTTAACTCAGCCTGCTCCCAGTAAAGGTTGTCTGCCTGGCTGTGGCTGGGTGAAAACACTTCCAGCTCCCCAATTTCTGCTGGAGAAGCCAGTGGGAGCAGAGGGACCCACTCCAGGTCTGCCAGCAGCAGCTCTGCAGGCAGCAACAGCACAGATTCCACCAGACAAGGATTTATTTCCATTTTTTCCCCTGCCCCAAAGCCACTCTCCCACACTGGCAGGCACAGATGTTGAAGCAGCTGCTTTCTTAAAGGATAAAACAGTTGAGAATTTGCTGCCCTGAGCTCACAGTCACCAAAGTTAAACCCCCCTCTCTGCCTCCTCCATTCCCCAGTCTGAGAGATTTCCCTGCTGGCTCTGAGGAGGAAGAAAAGACACACAAAACCTCTGGATGCTGGGCATTAAAAAAAAGCTCTTTGATACCCTGAAGCAGAGGTTGTTGTGGGAGTGTAATTACACGTGGGATTACCAGAGATTCCAAAACTCTGGATGCTGCTATTTCATTATGGAAACCATTCCATCTCCATGAAGGGCTTGGATCACCTTTCCTCCTTGCCCAAAACATGCAGAGAGCTGCATTAAAAACAAAGAGACAGAGGGCTGAGCTCATTTCAGGGAACAGAGGGAAATCACCTCCAACACTCTGCCTTTAACAGCAAATTATGGAACATAATTTCTGAGTTTGCTCTCAGAAATGCACCCAAACTGAGCTGCCAGTGCCAGGACAAACCCAGCTGCCACCACATCCTCCTGATGTGACAAGAATCCCTCTGAATTTGAGGTAAGAGAAGAATTTTGTGCCTTTGACTAATATTAGAGCTCCAAAAAGGGGTGGCTGCTCCTGCAGAACCTCCCTGGGCTGCCACAGGAGCCATCCCAGGGTGGCTGTGAGTTCTGGATTCTTCACTCAGGGTGCACAAGGGAAGTGCTGGAGAAGGAATTTCCCCTTCCTGCAGCCACAGGTGCAGCCTGGCAGCTGTTGGTAAATAAAAAGCCCTTTAATTTCATGTTAAGGTATCCCTGAATCTCAAATGTTTGTGCTTAGTGGTCACACAATGTTCTTTTGGCTATTAAAAGAAAAAAAAAGACTGAAAGGGGAATAGAAAGAAGTGTAAGATTAATAAATGTCAGATTTGGGTACAGATTTTTCCCTGTTAAATGGCAATTCCATTATATTTTTCCTTCAATACATCTATTTCTCCAGCAGTGTAAGATGGAATAACCCTCATGCTGAAAGAAGCAGTATTAAATAGTTATTTTTTATAGCATTTCTAGTGCAGAGAAAGAGCAAAGTCACTTCATTAGAAACTGATAAATTCTTGTTGAATCACTAATCAGGTATTTTCCTCTCCCTGTCATCTGGAACCAATTACCACCAAACCATCAAATTTGGAAATCTACTTTTGTTTTTTTTATTATTTGACAATCATCCACTTTAATATATTTACATATTTAAAGTCTGTACATGGTAAAATACAAAATAAAAGTGTTTCTTTATAAGTTACACAATTAAACAGCTGGATTTGCCTGTAGTTTATCTGTCATTTAATTAAAAAAAAAATAAAAAGAGAAGCATTGTTGAAGCGTTGTTATATTCATGGACAATAACCTTGGTATAAAACACCCATACAGAGTAAGTGTACAAAATAGTGTACAGTTCATAAAAGCTGTGCAAAGACAGCAAAGTTCAGTTAAAAATCAAAGAGGTGTATCCACTTTCCTCTGTCCACACCACAGGAGAAGCAAAGTGGGAAAAAAACCCACGAATTTGAGGGCAAGGCAGTGGGGTTAGGCAGTGCTTTGAACACAATAATGATGAATAAATTAAGACAAAAATGGTAAATACATAAGATTTCCATGACACAGGGCATGCTTGCATTGTACCTTCAAAATAATTCCAGGGGTTTGTTGCCTGGTGCCATNCTCCTCCCCTCCTGAGCATTTCTTGCCCACGTCACTGAGGTCTGGGTGAGGGTTGAACTTGGTGGGCAGGGTCTGTTCTCTGCAGCCTCCAGAGGAGAGGAGCTCTCTTTCTTTGGAGTTCCTCCACTTCATCCTCCTGTTCTGGAACCAGATCTTCACCTGAGGGGGGACAAAGCGACCGAGGAGTGAAACGGTTCAGTAAAACAGGGAGCAGAAAAGGAGTTTTGGCTGCCCTCCCCAAACCCTGCACGTGCCCGTGCTGGAGCTAAAGGGAGCCACGGAATCTGATCTCTGGAGGACCCTGGGAGAGCTCAGGGGCAATCAGGCTGTGGTCCTGCTCACCCAGCTGGGAATCGGCACATTTTTGGCTCAGCTGATCTCCTGTAGCTTGCTTTGGGTGTTCTCCCTGCTCCATCCCCTTCTCCCCGTTCCCATCTCCTCCTCCCTGCTCCCATCCCCTTCTCCCTGCTCCATCCCGTTCTTGCTGCTCCCATCCCTTTTTCACTGCTCCATCCCCTTTTCCCTGCTCCAAATCCCCTCCTCCCTGCTTCCATCCCTTTTTCCTTCCTCCATCCCCTTCTCCCTGTTCCCATCCCCTTCTTCTNTAGCTGAAAATTCACTTGAAATATAAATAGAAATGGTCACACCATCTATATTGTATTTTGATTTTTTTTTTCTTAATCTGGGGGAAGAAGCTTCCTTTCCTACAGGGAAATTTCCCTTTCCTCCCTGCTGCAGAGCCAGGAGCTGCCTGTTGTGTGTGTTTTTTTTGGAGGAGAATTGAGCAAATTTTGATTGCTAAGCAGAGAGAATTATGAAAAGTCAGGCAGATATGATGAACATGAAAACCTCCACACAGGGCAGCAAATGAGGAGTCAGTGAGAAGGAAATCTTGCAGCTACTGTGAGCCTGCCCTGAAGGAGCACGTGGACATTGGGGTGGGACAGCACCTCTTCAATTTATAGCACTCTGGTTTATTTACATCTTTGCAGCGTCCTCAGGTGATGGCAGAGTGATCTAAGAGACCGTTATNAGGAGGAGAATCCCGTCTCCCTCTCCCCTCTCCCCTCCCCGCCCCTCTCACCTGCGAGTCCTTGAGTCCCAGCTTGGCCGCCAGCTTCTTCCTGTCGGGTTTGCTGATGTACTTCTGCTTCTGGAACATCTTCTCCAGCGCCTTGCGCTGCACGTCGGAGAACACGGCCCTGCGGAGCATCCCCCGGCGGGGCTTGCCGCGGGCGGCCAGCGGCCACGAGAACGTGCCGGGGATGGGCACCACGGCGGAGGCGGCTGCGGGGAGGACACAGAGAGCTGAGCCGGGGCTGGACCTGCCCCCCCGGCACCCAGCAATCCCTCCCTGCCCCTCCGCTCATCGAGCCGGGCGCCGGGAAAAAGCGGCTNAGGTGATGGCAGAGTGATCTAAGAGACCGTTATCTCCTCCTCCTCTTCCTCCCCTTCATCATCCTCCTCCTCCTCCGAGTCTGAGCAGTCTGAAGGTTTGCTGGGGCTGCTGGAGTGGGATGGGGAAGGGGACAGGTGGGAGTCCAGTGTGTCCCTCAGGTGCAGGTGTTCTGNCGGCACCCAGCGATCCCTCCCTGCCCCTCCGCTCATCGAGCCGGGCGCCGGGAAAAAGCGGCTTCGGGCTTTAACCGAGCCGCGCCCTTCCCTTTTCAGGATGAGATCAAGTGGGGAAAATGGGTCAGTGGTGGCCGGTTTTGTTGGGAGATTCAAAGGTTCCCCGGCCTGAAAAGGCGAAGCGTTACCGGCTGGGATAGAGGTATAATAAAAAAGCTCTCCCTCCCACTCTGAAGCATTCGATTTTTCTTTCTTTTTTTTTTTTCCCAGATGCTTTTATCATTTCAGATGCTTTATTATGCCGGAGATGAAAATGAGGACTTTTCTGATTCCGAACAAAACCGCTCCTCTTCAGATGCAGTTTTGATCAATCAGCATTCATCTTTTTATAATAATCTCTTCTCTCTCCCTCCCCCCCGCTCCCCACTCCAAAGTTGGAGAATTCAATCAGAAGACATGAAAAGTAGCAGCTAATTAGCACACTGCCTGGTTCCCAATGGCATTAGGATGATAAAAAAGGGCAGAGTTTCGCCTTAAAAAAAAATAAAAAAAAAAAAAGGAGGGGGGAGAACCTCCCCAAGAGAGACAGAGATGCTAATGAAGCGTGAATGGTAATTGTGTAGTAATGAACTAACAGAAAAAGACTGAGGACAAGCAGCTAACGCCATATATTATTGGGACAAAAGAGATTTACACTTTCAAACTAAACACAACGGCATGCCAGGCTCCTCGGGAGAATACTGATGGCACAATCGTCTCTTTCCCCAAATCATTTTCATTAAATGGACATGAAAAGCTATTTATAAAGCTCAAGTTGTTTTTGTTAGGCTATTCACATGCTGGAGAAAGGAAGCAAATTCCATTATCCAGAGGATGAATAGAAGAGCTTGGGTGTTTCTTTTTTTTTTTTTTTTCTCTCTCCCTTTCCCTGTTTTCTTTTTAAATTCATAGCTTGTTTGTGTAATCAGATTTCGCTTTTTTGTTTTTTTAATTGTTCTCTCAGCATCATAACACATGGGTGCTGTAACGATCGCAGCTCCTGGCCCGCTTTCTCGCCTTCCCCGTGATGTTCGGCGGTGGGAGCGGCAAGGTGGAGAGGGAAGGGTTGGGAGGAGGTGATGGAGCAGGGGGTGAGGACGCGGCGGAGGTGGAGCGGGGCAGTCACGGCCGCTCCCGCGGCGCGCTGGACCCGCCCGCACCGCGGGAAGGTTTGGGGGAACACCCACAGGCTCCGTCCCTCCTCCCTCCCTCTCTGAATCCCTCCCTGTCTCCATCCCTCCCTGTCTCCATCCCTCCCCTCTGCATCTCCCTCTNCCTCCTCTCTCCATCCCTCCTCTTTGCATCCCTCCCTCTCTACATCCCTCCTCTCTGAATCCCTCTCTCTCTCCATCCCTCCTCTTTCCCTCCCTCCTCTTTGCATTCCTCCTGTNTCCATCCCTCCTCTCTCCATCCCTCCTCTCTACATCCCTCCTCTCTCCATCCCTCCTCTTTGCATCCCTCCCTCTCTACATCCCTCCTCTCCCTCCCTCCTCTCTCCATCCCTTTCTCCATCCTTTCTTCTCTCCCTCCCTCTTTCCATCCTCCTTCTCTCCATCCCGCCTTCTCTCCATCCTCTCTCTCCATCCCTCCTCT
>VWYE01010547.1:0-16548 GCA_013398995.1 Alaudala cheleensis | reverse complement strand
CCCCTCCCATCGCATCCCATCCCATCCCAGCCCATCCCATCCCTTCCTTCATTTTCCCAAATCCTGCTCATCTCCACTGCATGGATAAAATGCAGTGCAAGGTTTGGCTTTGATTTTTGTTTTCCTTCACAGTCCACACACCTGCAGTGCTTGGGCTGTTTGGCACAGAATGTCACGTTTGCACACAGATATTGAAACTGATTGTGACCTCTGAGGACAGAATTGTGTAAAATCCACAAGACACAGTAGGGAGAAGCNGCTCATCTCCACTGCATGGATAAAATGCAATGCAAGGTTTGGCTTTGATGATTTTTGTTTCCCTTCACGATCCACACACCTGCAGTGCTTGGGCTGTTTGGCACAGAATGTCACGTTTGCACACAGATATTGAAACTGATTGTGACCTCTGAGGACAGAATTGTGTAAAATCCACAAGACACAGTAGGGAGAAGCTTCAAAAAACAGTCCAAAACCTGAAGAAGTTTTGCCAGCAAGAAAAACACATTTAAGCAGTTAAGCAGAATATAACACTTGCAGCAAGGATGTCAGGATGCAGTTACAGCAGAGTCCAGGTGAAGAGGGGGAGGGAGGCAACCTCCAGGCCCACATTTGCCAGAGTTTTAGAGCATCCACTTGAGTTTTAAAACATCCACTAAGGTTAAAGATGTCAGGGTTTTGTGGTGAACCTGCAGAGCACCAAGGTTTTCACTCTGAGTTCTGCTGTTCTTGCTAAAACACAAAGATTTCCAGCAGGGACAGTGGGGATAGGAGATGTGTCACCCACCCCCTCCAGCTGGGAGCTGAGGAATCTCCCAGTGGCTGTTCCTGGTGAAACCTCTGAATCCAGATCTTTGGGGGAATCAAGCTGATGTTACAGATTATTGTTATGCTTAAAGCAAATGACACTGTAAGAAGAGTTTGCATTCAAGGCAGGCATATTGTCATTTGTAGATCATTTGGAATTTCCATTTCAGGTGGAAAACAGGGTTCTTCCTGCCTCAGCCCCTCCTTGCTCCTTGTTTCTGCATAAACCCACGGGTCCTCTCTGCTATGATGTGAGTTACAATGTGTAATTCCATCTTTGTTGAATTCTTTAGTTGCTTCTTTTAACTCCTAATTTTGTTTTGCCCTTCTTCCTATCAAGAGCTGTCACAGAGAGAGGGGGCTCAGGTGAGGGCAGTAAATCAGCAAAGGAGCAAGTGGGAATTTCACGAGCACAGCATGAAAACCCTTCATTGTTTGCTCACAATTATCTTTGCTAAGGGCTGGGTGAGCAGGCAGCCATGGAACTGCAGCAGGAAAAACATCAAGCAGGAATTCCTGCTTCCTCCTGGAGCTTTTTCCAGTGTGTGAACACCAGTGCTGCAGGTGCAGGGGGAAGGATCACAGGTGAGCTGGCCCCTGATAAACCACAGCTGTGCTAATTAACCAACCAACAGGAGCAGCCTGGCCCTTAATGGGTCTCAGCTGTGACTAATCAAGGTAAGTGTGGTAAAAGGGGTGGGTTGGCCCCTCAGAGGGAGGGCTGGTGAAGAAGGAAATAGTGAAGGAAGATCTGGAAGAGCAGTTCTGAGGGAGAAGGGATGATCTAGGAGAACAGAAAGAGGAATGAGACAAGGCAGGGAGTGGCTGCAGTAAAAGATCTGCTGTGAGGTCAGTCTGGGGCTGGTGGGGTTAGAGCTGCTGTTGGAGCCTGCAGGTGTAGCTGAGCTGGATAAAAGCCTGTGGTCAGAGGCATGGAAATATTTGCTGTCATATTCCAGCAGGGAACAGCCAGCAGTCAGGGTCTGCAGCTGAATCCTACAGTAGGAGCTTGTTGCAGTCAGAGTCAGGATAACTGAGCTGTAAAGAAGAACAAACTGGGGCATTTTTCACGTTTTTAAATGCCTGTCTGTGTCTTGGTTCGTTTCTACNCTTTGGCTCGTTTCTACCCTCTCACAAGAGGGCTGCTGTGAACACTGAGCTGTTCCAGGCTTCCTCACCACTCTCTGTCCACCCAGCCTCATTGTTTGTTGGTTGAGCCAACCTGAGTCTGGCATTCTGAGCACAGTCCATTCCTGGGGAAAAGAAAATTATTTTGTATTTACTGGGTCAGTCGGACACATGGCACTGAGAGAGATGATCTTCCTCTCAGGGCTGCAGGAAGCCGAGGGGCAGCAGTGAATAACTGACAATGGGACAATATTTATGTGAGCTTTGTGTTCCCAGAGCCACTGGGATGGCAGTGAATTGTCAGGGACTATATCAATCTGCCAAGTGTGAATGGCTCTCGGAGAGCTCGGACCTTCTCAGGTTAAAGCATCTGTAAAGCCAATAGAGATCATGCCTGATATGGATATGACCTCATTCTGAGGGCAAATAAATCAAACCATTTCTCCTCAGCAGCATCCATAGGTAAACTGGAGNTTCCATCCCATCCCATCCCATCCCATCCCATCCCATCCCATCCCATCCCATCCCATCCCATCCCATCCCATCCCATCCCATCCCATCCCATCCCTTCCTTCATTTTCCCAAATCCTGCTCATCTCCACTGCATGGATAAAATGCAGTGCAAGGTTTGGCTTTGATTTTTGTTTTCCTTCACAGTCCACACACCTGCAGTGCTTGGGCTGTTTGGCAAAGAATGTCATCTTTGCACACAGATATTGAAACTGGTTGTGACCTCTGAGGACAGAATTGTGTAAAATCCACAAGACACAGTAGGGAGAAGCTTCAAAAAACAGTCCAAAACCTGCTCCTCTTGAAATCTGAAGAAGTTTTGCCAGCAAGAAAAACACATTTAAGCAGTTAAGCAGAATATAACACTTGCAGCAAGGATGTCAGGATGCAGTTACAGCAGAGTCCAGGTGAAGAGGGGGAGGGAGGCAACCTCCAGGCCCACATTTGCCAGAGTTTTAGAGCATCCACTTGAGTTTTAAAACATCCACTAAGGTTAAAGATGTCAGGGTTTTGTGGTGAACCTGCAGAGCACCAAGGTTTTCACCCTGAGTCCTGCTGTTCTTGCTAAAATACAAAGATTTCCAGCAGGGACAGTGGGGATAGGAGATGTGTCACCCACCCCCTCCAGCTGGGAGCTGAGGAATCTCCCAGTGGCTGTTCCTGGTGAAACCTCTGAATCCAGATCTTTGGGGGAATCAAGCTGATGTTACAGATTATTGTTATGCTTAAAGCAAATGACACTGTAAGAAGAGTTTGCATTCAAGGCAGGCATATTGTCATTTGTAGATCATTTGGAATTTCCATTTCAGGTGGAAAACAGGGTTCTTCCTGCCTCAGCCCCTCCTTGCTCCTTGTTTCTGCATAAACCCACGGGTCCTCTCTGCTATAATGTGAGTTACAATGTGTAATTCCATCTTTGTTGAATTCTTTAGTTGCTTCTTTTAACTCCTAATTTTGTTTTGCCCTTCTTCCTATCAAGAGCTGTCACAGAGAGAGGGGGCTCAGGTGAGGGCAGTAAATCAGCAAAGGAGCAAGTGGGAATTTCACGAGCACAGCATGAAAACCCTTCATTGTTTGCTCACAATTATCTTTGCTAAGGGCTGGGTGAGCAGGCAGCCATGGAACTGCAGCAGGAAAAACATCAAGCAGGAATTCCTGCTTCCTCCTGGAGCTTTTTCCAGTGTGGGAACAGCAGTGCTGCAGGTGCAGAGGGAAGGATCACAGGTGAGCTGGTCCCTAATAAACCACAGCTGTGCTAATTAACCAAAGAACAGGAGCAGCCTGGCCCTTAATGGGTCTCAGCTGTGACTAATCAAGGTAAGTGTGGTAAAAGGGGTGGGTTGGCCCCTCAGAGGGAGGAGATACCGAAGGAGAATCTAGAAGAGTTCTGAGGGAGAAGGAGTGATGTAGGAGAACAGAAAGAGGAACGAGACAAGGCAGGGAGNAGAACAGAAAGAGGAATGAGACAAGGCAGGGAGTGGCTGCAGTAAAAGATCTGCTGTGAGGTCAGTCTGGGGCTGGTGGGGTTAGAGCTGCTGTTGGAGCCTGCAGGTGTAGCTGAGCTGGATAAAAGCCTGTGGTCAGAGGCATGGAAATATTTGCTGTCATATTCCAGCAGGGAACAGCCAGCAGTCAGGGTCTGCAGCTGAATCCTACAGTAGGAGCTTGTTGCAGTCAGAGTCAGGATAACTGAGCTGTAAAGAAGAACAAACTGGGGCACTTTTCACGTTTTTAAATGACTGTCTGTGTCTTGGTTCGTTTCTACCCTCTCTCAAGTGGGCTGCTGTGAACACTGAGCTGTTCCAGGCTTCCTCACCACTCTCTGTCCACCCAGCCTCATTGTTTGTTGGTTGAGCCAACCTGAGTCTGGCATTCTGAGCACAGTCCATTCCTGGGGAAAAGAAAATTATTTTGTATTTACTGGGTCAGTCGGACACATGGCACTGAGAGAGATGATCTTCCTCTCAGGGCTGCAGGAAGCCGAGGGGCAGCAGTGAATAACTGACAATGGGACAATATTTATGTGAGCTTTGTGTTCCCAGAGCCACTGGGATGGCAGTGAATTGTCAGGGACTATATCAATCTGCCAAGTGTGAATGGCTCTCGGAGAGCTCGGACCTTCTCAGGTTAAAGCATCTGTAAAGCCAATAGAGATCATGCCTGATATGGATATGACCTCATTCTGAGGGCAAATAAATCAAACCATTTCTCCTCAGCAGCATCCATAGGTAAACTGGAGACGTTTTCCCAACAGGCAGATCCCCTGGTAATTCTCTGCCACGTTGCTCAGGTTGTCTTTATTTATTTATAATTATTTATTTTTGTTTTTATACTGTGCCCATCACTGTGACTGACACAGAGAGCCTTAGAGGTTTTCACTAAATTGTCTTTATTTGACAGAGACTCTCTCCTGGATGGAGTGCAGTTTTGTGGCAGGATCTTGCCTAAAACACTTGGCACGCACAGAAAATAAAAGTGCCACTCCAAGGATGTAGAAACTGCCAAAGAGTGGAAGGTTGTTTTTATCACGTGCAGAGAGGAAGTTTTGGTGGTGATGTTAAAACGGAAGTCTAAAGAAAAAAAGCCCAAGGGCATATTAATTAATTAAACATAATTTCCCTTTTCCTCCCCAAGCATGCTTTTAAACCCTTCCAGGGCACCCAGAGAACATAATCTGGCCACAAACAAACATAAAAAGAACAAATTATGAAGGAAGACAAAACCCCTGCGACGCTTTCTCTCCTTTTCCCACCTCTCATTAATTGCTGGGCTCTGGGAGGGGAAGGACTCGGGGTCTGAGCTTTGCACAAAACTCATCCAAGAGTGAAGAGAGGGCAAGGGGAGCCCTGAGCCTCTGCAGCTGCCCTGGTGGGAATGGCTTTCGGAGGGGTGTGAATGCTCAGGAGGAGAGAAAAACCAAATAATAATCACTTGAAGGGGACAGAGAGGAGAGTCCTGGGCAGAGGGGCAAGCAGGGAAGGACAGAAAACCTCCTGGGAGGGAGGGGCTGGGTACAAGGAGTGGGGCTGGGTGATGCTCCCTGGGGCTGGGGGCACTGGGGAGGAAACGCTCTGTTGCTCTGGGTGAAATGGGATGGAGAGTGTGTTTTGTGGTAAAATCCCAAAAAAAAGCTTCCCCAAACTCCAAAAGATGGAGTAGCACATGTGAAAACCCATTTTGCTTCTTCTGGTTTTGGTCCCATGCCATTTGGCTGAGCCTTTGATGAAATCAGAGCCTTTGCTGGTTTTATTCATAAAGCTGAGTGCAAAATCAAGTTATTACTGAGTTTCCTTTAAGCGGGGTCTGCTGGCAGGGAGGGGAAAGCAGCTGGTGATCACTGGGATAACAACAAGTCTGCATTTTTCTGCTGTGGTGTGCTCACCTGTGAGAGAGACCTCATTTGCAGAGGACATGGAGTCACAGGACTTTTCTGTCTTCATCCTCCAGCATTAGTACCTATTATTATTATTATTATTATTATTATTATTATTATTATTATTATTATTATTTTCAGTGTTTGCTTTTCCCCACTCACCCCAGCGCTTACCAGCACCTTTGGGAAGGAGGGAAGGCAGAGCTGGGTGAGATCAGATCCCTGCACTTTTCACTCTGATCTTGTTCCCTCTGGATTTAGAACCCTCTGAGGGCCTTTTGCACGAGTTACTTTTGGTCTGAGCAGACCTTTACTCTCCTGGCAGCACAAAGGGGGTGAGGTGCAGAGCTCTCTGTGCCAAAAGCCCTCGCTGGGGCTGAGCAAAATCTCAGCTTTTTCTTCAGGAGCACCGGCAGCACAAAAGATTTAAGGGGGGAAATCGTTAAAAGGGAAGCCCTTTTCTCTTTGGGTTGAATGCAGTGGGGAGATTAAAACTTTCATTTGAGATTTTGCCGTATTCATAGTGGTGAGGCCATGAATAGGTCTAAGTCAGAGCCCACAGTGGTTGTGGTGTGCCCTTTTATTCTCTGGCACATCTTCAGACACAGGTTGTTTTGCACTTGAAAGAGGTGAAAGAGGGGAATGTGGGATTTTGACAGCTGATATTGGCCCCTGAGCTCTTGATGGGGATTTTCTAATTAACCCCAAGGGCCCATCAGGTGGTCAAAGCGGGATGATTTCTGTCAGGAAGGGCAAAAAGTTGGAATTTTCTTCTTTTTTCTTTTTTTTTTTTTCAAATTTTGGACAAACAAATATACTGGGGCTGACTTTTAAAGACATATATACAATGAAACCAAATCTGAGGAGAATTTTGGCAATTTTTAGGGCCTGAATGCCCCTGAAGCTGGAAGTTTCAAGGAAAGCTTGCTCCCTTGTGGAGATTTCTTGGGCTTTATGTAATAATTATAAAGCTAATTTAAGCAGATGCCTTTTGATCCTGATTAGTGCCCACAAATCTTTAGCAGGGAGACAATCTGAGGTGGGACATTCCCACCCTGTCCTCTCCAGCTGCTGAGTCCAAGGGAATGAGGATCCTTGTTGCCAAAATGCCACTGGCCAAGCTGATGAGAGCAGCAGCTGTCAGACAGGAGGGTTGGACTAAATGTTGGGGTGATTTGTGTCCTGCAGAACTTCCTCATGAAGGTTTTAGGAGGCAAAACGTGAGCAAGCCTGCCTGGGTGTGTGTTTGCACTGAATTTACACTTTTGGAGGTTGAAGCACATGAAGTTTGAAGGAAACTGCCCTGGTTATCTTTTCTCCTAAATCCATGGTGCAGGATGGAGGATTAAGATACTAGGGAAAAAAAAATCTGTGCTACCTGTGAGTCAGGAAAGCTGACAGAGAGGTGTTTAATATTGATTTTGTGTGCTGCTGAAGGAATGGAGCTATGGCTTCACAGTATGTGACTCTTTACAGACATTTACATGGGATGGAGAGATCTGTATTTCTGTATCTCTTAGGTCCAAGAGTTAGTGCACAAACTTGAGTGGCTTGTTCAAGATATTATTTATACTATTATTAATTTTATTATTATTATGTTTGGAGTATTTGAGAGTTGCAAAGGAATGGAGGAAAAGGCAGGAGGAACGTGAAGGAGATGAAGAGGATCCTATTGAATGAATTAATCCAGAATTAATAACAAATCTGTCTGTAAAAGGAGATGCCTTCCTCTATTCCTCTGCTTGTCCTGCACATCAGAGCCAAGGCAAGATGCTGCAATGGTTTCATCTTCCAGCCATGGCAAAAGTCATTTGGGACATCTCTGCCTTCTCTGTTCTCTCCCAAACTAAAAGTATCCCTTATTCCCTTCCCAAACCAGCCAGGTTCACATTGCACGTGGTTTGAAACTCATCTGACAGTAATGCCCTGGGCCAGCCTTGGGTTTGTGCTGGGCAGATGAGGGGAGGAGTGAGAAAATGAAAGTAAATATACAGAAATAGTGAGTTTAAGTATTAAAGAACAAGTAAATTAAGTGAAGAAAAAAATAGGAAGTTGTTGCAGGGAGCAAACAGAAAATTTAAGGATTTCAGAACCAGACCAAAACAAAACTTAAAGCCAGGCAAAATTTGCTTTCTCTCACATTTGGCCACAAGCTGTTTGGTCCAAAAATGTTGGGGGTTTTTATTCTTTTTTTCTGGAATGGAATGAGCAGAGAGCCAAAAGCTGCAGAGAATGGTTTGTTTCTGGGCTTATCTAGTGACAAATACAGGTGTGTGTTTGCTTCCATAAAGTGAGGGGTGTGCTCTGTCCTCTGCTTCTGCACAACCATGGTTACTTCAGCATGGTGTGTGAAATTTTAATTCAAAAGCCTGCCACAGGCTGAGAACAATCTCATCTGGCCAAGGCAAATTTTGATATTATGTAGGGATAGTCCTTGGTAATTCAAGTAGGTGCTAAATAACTGCAAGAAAATAAATATGAAATCTAAAAAATGAACTCAGAGTGAGCACTTTGAGATGTCCAGTTTCTCTACTTACTTACCCCCAAATGGAGATTTTTGGGTGTTTGGGTAACATCTTCCTGATTATCATCTAATGATCTTGAGAATATGAGTGAATAGACTTGACTTGGCTCAGGAGCTTTCTGCTCCACTTATCCAGGGATTATTTAAAGAAATCTGGTAAGACACAGATATTTATCCATCTTTACTGAAATGACTACTATTTCTCCTTGCCTAAAACATGCTGGAAACACTGATTTATTTTTTTTCCCCTCCAGTGCTGATCAGCTTTGCAGTGAGCATGAACAAGACATTCATCTTGCTGACACATCTTGCTCCAGCTGCTGCTGTGACAAATTGTTCCTGCTGTAGTTCAGCTGAAGTGATGCAGAGGTTTGTTCATAACGAATTTTAAATTGTTTTTTTTTGGACAGCTTTAAATCAAAATCAAAACAAGTGCTGCAAAGTTGTGTCAACCACAGACAGAGGGACCAAAAAAAAAAATATCTCAAGGTGGTTCCCAGTCCTCATGAATCTACAGGCTCTGCCCAGTCAGTTTGGCCAGAACATGTAAGGAAGGAATGTTTCCTCTTGTGGGGGAGGATTTGGCTTCTGAAACAAAGCCCCATGTCCTCTGCCCATCAATGAAATGCTTTGTTTGGGAGCTGCCTCTGTATTTTATGAACACTCCAGAGTTTCATCCATCCCTGGCTGCTTCAGGCTGAGATCAATTTTCACATGTTTTGGCAGGGGCAGAGAAAATAATGCCACTGTGATGATGATGATGACAATGCTATGAAATACTAAAGGCAACCACGTGCTCACCCCAAACTCACCAAATTTTCTCCTGATACTTAAGAAAAGTGGAAAGAAAAATCTCTCAGCTTGGAATGGTTTATTAGGGCAGAGTTAGCACCCTGTGGTGATGCTGTGTGTGTGGAAGCAGCTGAGGGCTGGCATGGGGAGAGGGTGAGAGGGCCTTTGGACAAGGACACAGNAGGGGCAGAGAAAATAATGCCACTGTGATGATGATGATGATGACAATGCTATGAAATATTAAAGGCAACCACGTGCTCAGTCCAAACTCACCCAATTTTCTCCTCATGCTTGAGAAAAGTGGAAAGAAAATGGTTTTGGAATGGTTTATTAGGGCAGAGTTACCACCCTGTGATGATGCTGTGTGTGTGGAAGCAGCTGAGGGCTGGCATGGGGAGAGGGAGAGAGGGGCTTTNCCCTTCCAACCCCATAGAACCTTCTGTGGCACGATGAAACATGTGGGGATGTTGGTAGAATTAACAGAATAAAAAATTCTTGCTTTAATGGATCACTCTAAGACCAGCTTTTCATCCCTAAACCTTCCAAAAACGCATCTCCAGTCACAGCCNCTGCCCCATCCCTGGAAGTGTCCAAGGCCAGGCTGGATGGGGCTCTGGACAAACTGGTGTAGTGGGAAGTGGAGATATGTCATTTTTAAGGTCCCTTCCAACCCCATAGAACCTTCTGTAGCACGATGAAATATGTGGGGATGTTGGTAGAATTAACAGAATAAAAAATTCTTGCTTTAATGGATCACTCTAAGACCAGCTTTTCATCCCTAAACCTTCCAAAAACGCATCTCCAGTCACAGCCGAGTCCCGAGTGGGTTGAGGCAGGCGCTGCTTCTTTGTCAGAGCAGCCACGAGAGGGCAACAAGAGCATGAGCACAACAAAGAGCGATGCTGAGGCAGAAATCAGTGATGTAACACATTAACCTGCAATTCCCGCAGTGTTTGAGCAGCCCTGCCTCGCCTTCAGCTCGTGTGCTGGGAGGGAAGGACAGGACTTCTCCCTGTTTGGCATTTGCCTTGTGCTTGGGGGAGGTAACACAGGACTGTCCCACACAGCAGAGTTTCACTCCTGCTTCCTCCAAGTGCAGGGTTTGGAATCTGGAGTGGTGCTGCTGCTTCTCTGCAGTTCATGGCAGACATTTAGATGTGGGGTACATCTGCTCCTGGAGCCTTCTGAATAGATCTGAATTTCAGATTTTAAGAAAATTGTCCTGGTCTGATCTCTGGGATCCCCAGCCTGAGGGGATCCTGACTCTTGCACCAAAGTGTTCACCTTTATTCCTTCTCTTCAGTTTGCCTTCTTGTTTCATTTAACTCAGTTTTTTTCCCCTGGTTTTCCAGTTTTAATTTTAGCCCTGTGCTGTTGCTCATGGAATTTATAGTGCAATTAATATTTCAACCAATTCTTGATTCTTTCAAGACCTGCCCAAGGCAGTGTCACATTTGGCTGTTGGTGCCTTTATTTACTCCTTTATTTACTCACCTGGCCACTCTGTGTGTGAAGATCCCACTGTTGCTGCAGGACCAAACCAGGAGAGCCCAGAACATGGGGAATTTGGGTTGTGGAGCTTCCAGATGGCCCTTGCTGGGTTGTGGGGAGCTCTGGAAGAGGGATAACGTGTTGATCCATACCCTGCCCGTGCTGATTTTGTGGCAGCAAGAAGCCCAGCTCCATTATTTCCCATTTTTATGGAGCCTGTGTCAGGTTGAAAGGTGCACCTCAACTGAGTCAGACAGTGGAAAGCATTTATGAACCTCACAGACTGTCCCTTCATATCTTAATTATTTGTGTGACTATTTCCCTTTGACCTTTCTCCCTGGGCATCTATTTGATGTATTCATGCAAAGAGATGTTTTGCACAGAGGGAGGAAAAAAAAGAAAAACCACGTTCACCTGTTCAAAAAGCTGCCACCAGGACACAGAGACAAGCAGAGATTCTTTCTGTCATCACCGCATTATTTTCCTGAACACACTGTAATTTCATCAATTTTCCATGCTTATGGTCGTGAATGCTTGACATTACCATGTCTTTGCGTTGACAAAAAAGAAATTTCATGGCTTGAGATTTCCCTGGAAGGGTGGGGAGAGCGTGAAAAGGCAGCCAAATTGCAGAGTGCTGCAGTGCCCTTTGTTCCACGGCAAGATGGGGTTGTGGGGAAATTTGTATTGTATGTTTTGGGTTGGTCACCAGTTAGATGTTTAGAGCAAACTAGAAGTCACACTGGGGTTTTTTTTCTGCTTTAACTGTTTGCATCTGAGGGGTGGTTTATGAGATTTCAGAGTGAGTGTGATTAAACATTTCAGATTTAATGCAGTGTTTAAGGCTTTGGGTGTTTGGGAGGCACATAAATATTGGCAAGGCTGGGTCTTGGAGGTTGGACTAGAGGGTCTTTAAATGTGCTTTCCAACCCAAACCATTCCATGATTCTGCCTTCAGGCAATTTGAATAAATGTGGGCATGTAACTCCAAATATTTCTAGGTTACAGATTTTATCAGGGACCATCTGCAAAGAGCATCCTAACAAAAAAAACCAGGTGGGTTTGGATGGAGATCACATTCTTTACTTTACAACGTGGATTTCATGTGCCAGGCAGATCTGGCCATTACCTGAACCCATAATAATGAACAGGATTTTTCTGAGTGACCTTAGAAAAACTTTAAAAAAAAATGTTTCACTGCTGCCAAGTGACTTTATCTCCTGATAGGCAGAATTACATCAGCAGTGACTGAGAAACATAAAGTTGGGTGGGTCTGGATTCTCTATTTTTGTTATTTTCTTTGTGTGTTTTGTTCTTTGATGTTTTTTTAAATAGTTTTGTGAGGTCTATTAATTTCTTCTCCCATAAAACACAAAGATATAAAAAGGCCACTGAAAAGTGTTAAAACCCCTCAAGTCTAGAATGATCCAAATAGAAGATTTTTAGCAGGTTCTCCACTTCTAAAATCCTGTGACTTGTAACACAGTTCTGTGGGTACTTTTTGTTTAGTACATTTAACAAGCTGAATTTAATTTGCTTTCATGAATTTGATTAGATTAATTTGAGGCAAAAGTTGTAAACCTTAATGCTAATGCACCCAGAGAAGTGCTAGAGCCCACAACCAAAGGGGATCAGAGAGGCTGACTGAACCACAGGATAAATGAAGAGAAATCTGTGCCAATTTTTTGGAAAAGGCCTTATAATTTTATGTTGGTGGTGTGACTGGGGAGAAGAACCAAGGAATTGTCTCAGATTCATCACACCAGCAGCCCCAAAAATTCTGCAGCCTGCTCATCCATGGACATGATTTCAGACTGCAGCCACAGTTTGACTGATTTGTAAAGGCTGTAGCATATTTTAGCTATATTAGTTATAGTAATAACAATAATAATATTAAAAATACATTTATTCTTCCTTTGATGACTTGTTTGCATAGTGATCATGATGTTCTTTTGCTCCCAGTTGTAATGAGACCAGAAGCAGAGAAGAAAAACCTGTCCCATGTTTTACAGAGTATTGGAATATACTTGAAGGAAGTAGGATATCAAAATCTATCCCATGTTTTACACAGTATTGAAATGCACTTGAAGGAAGTAGAAAATGAAAATAAATAGAGTTAGATGCTGGCTCTCTGCTGTATTCAGTGGCTCTGCTTTTATGAAATATGAGAGAAAACAATGAGAAGTTTTTTAAACTTCTGTGTTTAAAAGCACAGTCAGCCCAAGTGGCAATGGCTTTGTGATGCTGGTAGGGAAATCCAAAATATATTTGCACTCATTTGCTGGCACTTCCCAGCAATTAATTAGCTGCTGGCAATTATCACGGCCTGATATTTTTGTTGTACCAGCAGGAATCAAATTGGCTGAGCCACCCCCGAGTGTAGCTGCAAGAAATTCAGGATGTTGGCATGGCATTAGCTCAGTCTGCAG
The DNA here is from genome assembly GCA_013398995.1 of Alaudala cheleensis. Classification (NCBI taxonomy): domain Eukaryota; kingdom Metazoa; phylum Chordata; class Aves; order Passeriformes; family Alaudidae; genus Alaudala; species Alaudala cheleensis. Next base: position 3,497 of record VWYE01010547.1, on the reverse strand, counting down.
CCAGAAAATGACAGGACTGAGATGGGGGTTTATTGCATAATCAGCTGAACAATATTTCATCCCTGGCTTTTCTCAAGCTGCAGGACGGGCAGATCTGTTGTAATTATATTTTTACAGCTGTAATGTGACACGTTAATGAAATGTGTCACTGTGCTAGGACCCGTTTCATTAATGCAGGGGACTTTTGTTGCACGCTTTACATTTGGAAACAGATTTAAGCATTAAGTGGCTGATGTCTGCAGCCAGGGAATCCCTCCCGAATTTGTAACACTGACCAGAACAGACCGCATTACACTCTCCAAATGGTGCATTTTTGCATTTGAATGTCTGAATTATCCTGGTTTCTTAGAGACGACCACAACACCAACATCTTAAATCCCCAAAATATCGTCCGCTCCATTGAATGCTCATGATCTAAGCATATGTGTAATTATTCTGTAATTCCCCCCAAAATGTGATTCCTTGGAAATGCGGGCCAGATCTCCCCCATTGTAGCTGCAATGACTATTTCTTTGTGCCCAGTGCTTTAAGTCTGCTCACAAGGAAGTCTGGGTGCCTTGGTGCACCGCATGTGGAATGATGATTTTTTTCCCCTTCTTCTCCTCCCACTCCCACTACGCCCATCAGGAGTTAAAAAAAAAAACCCAATAAAAAATAACCTCCAGCAGAAACCTGCTCTGTTGGTTTCAGGGCACGGAGAGAGGTCACAAAAAGCCCATTTAAGGTAGTACACGTACAAGAGTAATCTTCCTGCCAAGGGACAGGCCTAATGCCAGGCACAATGGGCTCAGGGTGAGGCAAGGATACAAAATGAGAATTTGCAGGAGTTACCAAACCTTGGCTCCCCCGGAATAATAAATGCATGTGCACACTTTGGCAGAGGGCAAAGGGGAATCCCATGCACCTTAAGCAGATTCTCAGCACACACAATTTTTCAGATGTTGCTGTTTGTGCAAAAACGTGTTCACACTTAAAAAGAAAATCCCATTTTGTCTGCAGGAAAAATTGGATTTTGTTTATTTAAAAAGTTGCAGTTTGTTTGGCAATGCAAAGAAAATTTATATGTATTTTTTTACTGAGCATTTACTTGCTTTTCAATCAAAAGAAGAAAGTTCTTTGGCAGCAGGACTGTTGCAGACAGAGGTGCAAAGGCTGAGATCTCATTAATTGTTCTACCTCACAAGTGCCTTTACCAGCCCATGTTTTAGGGACCTGTGTGTAAGATTTGATTGTCTGCTTTTCTGCCTTCCTGGGAACATCACACTGGGCTGAGAGAACTTTTAGAGATCAGAAAAGAATAAATAATTCTGCAAAGCAACTGCAGGGACTCCAGCTCTCCTTTGAACTGTCATTGACTCTCAGGGTGCAAAAATCACCAGAAAACCTGAGAGGAGAGAATCCCCAGTGCCAGCACATGAGGAATTCCAACCGTGCACATTTGGTTTGGGAGCTGTGAGGTGAAATCCTGACCCTGTGCAGTGGCTGGAGAAATGCTGGGTGATTTGAGCACGGCTTGGGTTTCTCTTGGAGCTGGTAAAACTGCTCCCTGCTGAAATAAAACAGCTGGGGCTGAGCTCCATGGGTGTCACAGGGCTGCAGGACAGAAATGGGAACACAGAATTCACTTTTTTAGAGCTAGAAACACTGAAATCAATGCATCAAGTGCAAGAACAAGATAAAAAATTCACAGCCTAGTTACATTTTTATCTATGTTTTTTTCTTGATTTGCAGTCTAGATATATTTTTATTGTGAAACAAAGTAGTGACTGAGAAGTGGCTCTCATTTATTAGAGCATTTTTTCATTACTACATTCCCCCTCTCATACTTTCCCCCTTATCATTATTTGCAATATCTCTTTCCTAAAACCCTCAAACGTCTCCTGAATGAAAATTATCTGAACAAGGAAGGGAAGTACCTATAAATAAACATTTGGCAGGGAACCTTTGCAACTGTGTGAATGTTGATGGCAAACATTTTAATGAGGCCAGCCTTGGGTTTGAAAAAAAAAAAGAAAAAGTTGATTGTAAATCAGTAAAATGTGCTGGGCTTTCTAAGCTCTGAGTTGGCAACAGCTTGTTGAGAGTAAATCCTCTCATGGAAGGTTTTGCTAATCTGAATAAATTCAATTTCAAAATCCTTCCTTGATCTAAGCTTGCTTAAGCTCTCACCAAGGCCTAAGGACCCTGAGGGTCAATTCCAATAACAAAAGATAAGGGAAATCTGCCCTTTCTCATATCTCTCTGCAATGCACTAGAAGCTGTTACCTCACTGCAAAAAATCTTTGCCTTTAATGAAGTCGCCTTTTGATACTTTGCTGAGGATGAAGTTCAACGTTTCCCACCCTGGTGTCTGTCTGTGCTGCTGCCACCCAGCACCAGCCACAGAACCTGCCTGGCTGCTTCCCCCTGCTCAAGCCCTTGAAACCACTACAGAGCTCCAAGGAAATATATTAAATGGGGCTTTACAAAGGAGATGGGGCACAGGGAGGGGTGGTGGGGCTGCCTGATACCAGGCTGGGCTGTCTGCACCTTTCTTTTTTTCTAATTTTTTAAATTAAAAATCCTTAGAGGAGGAAGTTTAGCTCAAAACCCAAAGGAATTCTGGGGCTGGGCTGTGATTCAGACGTAACTCTGCTGCTGCTGTGCTGGTGCACTGCAGGTAGTTGTTGATTGTTGGATACTGTTTGTTCTTTGCAGCCCTCTTGGACTTCCAATACCACTTTTGCTGTAACTCTTCTCTCACTGTGTTGTTTTTTATTTTGCTGGGATTTTGGGAAAACACACAAAGACCTGATTCTTCCTAGAGGTCTTTTATATATAGGCAGAGATCCCTTACTCATGAAAATCCACCTTCTCTTCCATCTCTAAGGAAGTTTAATTCCTTTTTTGTGAAATCTCCCTTGAAATTGATGCCCTGTGTTATGGCAGATTCGTTTCACTTTTCCCTTATCTGAAATAAAAGGACAGCAACAGTGATCCCCAGGTGGTAAAAGCTCAATACACATCAGGCAGTGCTCAGAACCCATCCCTAAAATCCAGCATGATTTTCATGTCAAGCAAGAGAAGTAGATATCAGGAAGCTATTTTAACTTTAGTTTTAATGACACTTTCCTGAGTTAATTAGAAAAAATTGGATTGTTAGACACTTAAGAGATTAATTTAACCATCAGTAATGCAAGAAGACACAAAGAGCAGCACCACAGCAAACAGGAATGTCTCTACACCAAGTTTTTAGAGCCAGAACTGCTGGGGAACACTCTCAGAGCTTCTTCATGCAGGGTATTAATGGCAAATCAAGGAAAAATTCTCCATTGATGGCATTTCTGGCAAATAAAGGCTGCAGGGATCAGTAAAACCCCACCAGGACAGGTGTCCAAGCTCCCTATCTCAAGGGCCTTTATAGCAAGGGAAATGAGCACACCTGAAGGTGTGTGAGTCATGAGGACAGGCTGACATTTCAAACAGAACAGGGCATAACACACTAAGAGAAGACATTT
>VWYE01010545.1:102131-144803 GCA_013398995.1 Alaudala cheleensis | reverse complement strand
GGTTGATTAATAGGGATATTTGTCGTGGAATCCTTGTTGGCTTGCAAAGCTGCGTGAACGGGGATATTTACTGTGAAATCTTTGGTGATAAATAAACACTCGGGGGTTAATTGTCAAAAGAGTCTGGAAATTGGGATATTGCTCACGTTGTGTCGGGCTGGGGTGCTGGGAACAGCAGGGAAAGGTGCTCCCCTTCTATCATCAGCTGCCAGCAGAGGGTTGTTGGTGCAGGATGTGGGATGTGTGTTCTGAGCACTGCAGAGCACGTCCGTGTGCCTCAGGGTGCAGTTTAATGCTTTTCCCTATCTCATTTGCTGCTTTCCAAGCCGAGACACCCTTTTTCTTTTTTTCTTTTTCTTTTTCTTTTTCTTTTTCTTTTGGAAATGAAAATGAATCTTCTCCATCATGCACACTTTTAATGAATTATTTGTGAGCTCACACCTTTCATGTCGGTGGGGTCTGTCAGTGGTGTTTGCTCTCCATTGATTCATCCCACCCCGTGCCAGATTGAGGTGGGGAGGGTTTGATTATGGCACAATTAAGCCTGACAGGGTTATCAGATGACCCCTGGAACAATTGTAAAAGCACTTTCCATCTTTTGCAAGATAGACAGATGAATCTTGTGGGGCTGCTTAGGTGCAAGAGCTGGGAAATCCAGCTGGGGTGGGGCTGCTGGGGAAGAGGGGAGGTGTAAGGGAAAGGGCAGGAGTCCCACCTGCACGTGGGGTGGGTCAGGTTCATGTTGTCAGAGCACACAAAGGTGACACCATCCCCTCACAGACATGCAGGCTGTCCCATGGCTTCCTAGCAAGGATGGAAACAAACTGTGCCCAGCTTACCAAAGTGCAGAGCAAAGGCTGAGGGATGTCACTGCCCTGGGGGTGTCACCACAGCAGCAAAATGGGATTTCAATAAATCTGTCCATGACCAGTGCCAGCACAGCATGTACAAACCTTCCCCCTTGCACACTGTTTCCATGTCTTTCTGAACATATTTCAGCATGGAAAGCAGGCCAAAACTATTAATATCAGGTGGGAGTTTCACCCTCCCACCTCAACACACTCTGCTGCTCCTCTCCCTCCCAGAATTTGCTGCTATCCCCAGAATTTGCTGCTATCCCCAGAATTTGCTGACTCACTCAGTTCAGCAGCTTTCAGCCTCCTCATTGCTCCCCAAAACATTTGCTTTGACTATTTGCAGAGTTGACAGAACCCTCCTTCAATATTTGGAGAAAAAAATTGGTTTTCTGCTACTTTTTTCCCAAAAATCATGAGCAGCGCTGAAATTCTCTTTATCTGAAATACTTGGATTGACTGAGAGCTGGGACTCTGGGAGGTGAACGTGTCAGACTGTGGAGGATTTGCAAAGTTTTACCATCACAGCAGCAGGGCCATGAGTCCCTTCTGGGCACAGAAAGCCTGAAGATTTTTGTCCAAACTCTTTGCACTGCTTTCCACTAAATCTGTTAGAAAATGCATTGATTTTTTTCTTTTCCTTAAAAACACTGGAAATTCAAATAGAGGAATGGTTACATGGGAGCACTGAATGATGCCCACTGAAGTGTCACAGCAGTGTGACAACTAAGCACCTATTTTTTCCTTTCTTTCTTATCATTATTTTATTATTTTGACCATTGGAACGACTAACACAACATCACAATATTATTTTGCACATGCAGATTTGCCCTTTGCAGCAGATAATCCACACATGAAGCCCACATGAATGCTTTCACACACAGGATCCTTTCAGCAGCCCCTTTCCTCAGCCACATCCTGCACCCCCATCCCAAACTGCAGCTCCTGACGGGCTCCTGAGACAACCCAAACCCCTGCCAGAGGAAATTGGCCATTTCCTTGGGTTTTTTCAGACTTTGTTTTTTCAGGTTGGACTCTTGGTCCCCTTGGAGAGGTGCAGTGAGAGGGACTCAGGTGGGCAGCCAGGCAGGGAGGGAGGAAAGTTTTGTTGGTGTCAGGAGGAAGGGAGCAGGGATGTGCAGGACACATCTCACCCCAGACCTTGGAAGGGAGAAGCAGCAAAGCCCTGGACAACAAATGAATTCAGCTCTTCACTTTTGTGATTTTGCAGTAAACCCAAGATGAGTAAATTGATTTTTGTAGTAATAAAAGCTGAACACTCATAACCCCCAAAGCGATAAACATTTTACTGCTGTTTAGAATTTATATTTTTATTTCCAGTCTTTTCCTTGGAAATGCCCTGAGGGGGAGGATTTTATGTGCAGCTCTGTAAGTGAACTGAGTGCAAATATTTTTATTTTCTGCTAAACATCAACATTTTGATGCATCCTCATGAGGGCAAATGCACTTCTTAAAAGTACAGTGATCCAGCAGAGTAAATTGACAGGGCTTTTTTTTTTTCTGAAGGAAAAGCATTATCAGTAAAAAAGCTGGGCAATGGGCACTGGGCAAAACAGAATGGCCACAATAACTACCAATTTCTGATTCTGACCCTTTTGTTTCTTGAATTGGAGTTAGAATTAATCAGGTTATTTCCTGTGCTTATGAGTCGTAATTCCCGCTGTGAGGAGAGAGGAAAAGATATTAAAGAGCCTCAAAAAGGATCATTCCTTTCCTGCTGGTTCTTGGATCAGTGTTTCCTTGTCTAGTTCTCAGAGTCAAGTCTTCTGCTGCTTTATAATAGCAAGACTTGAAGGCTTGGGCTGGTGCTGGGCTGATTTACACCCGTGAGAAGCTGGTCCAGCTTCTTAATTGTGGTTAATAATTTCTAGGAGTGCATGCAATGCTCACTTGGAGCCTTGGGATGCCCCAGGGTTTTGAAACTTAAAATAACAGTGCAGTGATGGATGAGGGGACCATTTCAGGTGCATTTTAGAGATTTCTGAAATGTTTGAGCTGTAACTCTTCTCTCCTCACAGTCCAGGGTGGCCAGAATTCATGGCAAAAAAAGTACACCTGGCTTTTTATGCAAAGGGATAAAAGAAGCAATACATATGAAGGATATTAATGCTCTACAAAACACCCTGGAAATATTCCTTCTGTAAAATATATATATATAACACATATCAATGGCATCTGATAAAGGTGACCCAGGTGATTCAGCACGTGGCTGCACATGAGTGGTGTGGTCATGGCTCTCCCCATGGCAGTGACCTCTCTGTGCCATGGAATGACATCCAGGAGAAGATGTGCAGTGCTTTGTACAGGTGTAATTAGAGGCTGAGGCACCCAGATGCCAGATTTTGGTGAGCTCTCTTAACCATGGCCATGTCTCAGGAAACTTGATGTGGGCAGGAGCCTTGTTTGTGCATTTCTGTGGCCATTCTCAAGTGCCTCCACTCTTGCCTTGCACCCCTAAACCTTCCCATTTACAGCCTCTTTTTATTTCTACTTAAGTTTGAGATCCATTTCTATCCTTCACCAGCACAAGAATGGGAGAGTGGGAGATGGAGAAACTTCTTCTGCTTGGCACCATCTCCTAAATTGCCTTCTCATCCATGAATCCCCACCATGAGCCAAGCTTAATGAATCAAAATGTTAATTAACACACACATAAATTCAGCAGCCCTGGGTGGGTGATGCCTGGCCCCCTCTGCTGCTCTGAATTCCTCCCCCTCATCATCATCACATCTTCTGGCTCTCTCCTTCATTAGTTTTTATTTGATGATTTAATGCCACTGTTAGTCAAAAATCACCAGCTCTAGCGTGCATGCACAGCAAGCTGCAAGTCAGGGCTGTAAAACATGAGGCAATTCATGCTGCAAAGATGTGACACAACTAAAGAAATCTGTGCCTCATTTCCACTGAGGACTGAATGGACACAGATCTGAAATCCTGGGCAGTACCCATGGATAGCACTTGGCTCTCTTAGGAAGAAAAGCATATAAAAATCAGGTAAAATGAAATAAAAAGCAGCTTCTTTGCAATGAAACTGGGTATCCTGGCCTGAAAGAAAAGCAAAAATTATAGGGGTGGCATTTTAATGTGTTTTCTGCTCATGAGTGGACAGTTCCAGCAGGAATGATGGACTGCCCTGGTAGAAACCACTCCCAGGCAGGGCTGAGGAGCTCTGGGCTGAAAATACAGCCCTGAGTTGTTCTGTCCCCTCCAGGTGCCTTCTCCTGCCCATCAGCACTCACTCAACATGCTCCTATCAGTCTGAGTTTTGGGGACCCAGCATCAATCACAGTGGGGAGAAATGTTTGACACTGCAGCCTCTGGGTGGGCTCAGACCAGTTGCTTTTCTTTGGTAATTAAGGAAGATTACACAAATGATTAAGCCTTTATTTACCATTAATGACTGGGGTTTACTGACCTGTCAACCCCACAGGCTGGGGGCTCATCCTGAGCACCAGGAGCCAGAGGAGCCCTTGAGCAAGCACAGAATTAGGATTCCAAAAGGGACTTTTGGAGAAGGATGGGTCCTTACAACCCTTGGCTAAAGCTCTTGAGCTGCCAATGGTGCTGCTGCAGCCACTGCCTTTTGTGGGATTGCCCTGGGATGCTGAGCAGCAGGGAACATGTGAAATGTCCCAGGCACTGACAGTTAGCACACACACACACACACACAGCCTGCATGGCTTGTGCATCAGATAAAGGAGGGAAAACACCTCCTTGAGAGAAAACACAGGATTCCTCCCTCTGCCATCCTTCATCTCTGTTGACTCCTGATTGCAATCTCCCAGCCCCCTGGGTGGGTGGCTCCATCCCTTGGTCACAGGGCTTCCAGAGGCACTTTCTGCAGGGTAGAGCTGCCTTCCCTGCAAACCATGTCCTCATCAAGGTTCCCTATAGACTGTGGAGGTTTTAGGGGGGAAAACAGCTGGTTTTTGTTGGGTCCTAGTGGTGGCTCCAACAGGACAAGGTCCCAGGGATGTGGCACACCCTGGGCCACCCTGCAATTCCTGCTCTCTCTAAACATCTTTCTGCAGTGTGCAATGAAAAAAAAAAATTGCAAATGCCTTTCCTTTGGTTTTGAGCAAGTGAAGTGTTTCTGGATCAAACCCAAATATTCAAAGTCTTGCTTTCTGACATCCAAAGAAATCCAGAGGGTTTTCTTTTGGGAGAAAGCAGAGAATTGGAAAATGATCTGACAGGTTAAAGAAAGGTGAATGTGGGGGTTTAAAGAAGAAAACACCTTCAGAATTTAATAAAGTATTTAAGACTAAATGCACTGAATTATACACTGGAAAATTTTTGTCCATCAGACAAGGGTTTGGATCAATTTGTTCTGCCTTTGCACCACCATTGATTTTCACTCCTGGACCATCAGTGCTGCCAGGGACCTGTGGGTGGGGGATAGAAACTCTGCTGGAAAACTTTTCATCCTCCCTCTTTATACAAGAAAAAAACCTTCAGAGCTCTGCAGCCCTCCAGAAATTCCATTTACCTGGCTCCTGTGTGCCACTGGTCACTGGTGGGTGTTGGGACCCCGGGCACATCCCCCCATTCTGAGCTGCAGGGAAACTGCTGAGCCTAAGTCAAGGATGGATTGGGTGGATAGGCCCAAAAATCTTCCATTAATGGCCAAATCCTGCTGCCAGCCCAGACAGCTGGAGGGCTGCACATGTGCCAGCGTGGGCGGGCTCACTTCCTAAAATAGCTTTGGGATTGATGATTCCAGGGCTCAACATTTTCTGAGGTGTCAGGGCAATGCTTTGTTCTGCCTTCCCCAAAAACCCTTGCAGGGACCAAACAGGGAAATTAATTGGAAAACTCCCTCTGTGCCCCCCCAGGCTCTCAACCCCATGTAAGCACATTCCCACAGTAATGTCAGCAGCTGCCCCCAGGGACAGCAGCACAGAGCTCTCACAGAAAAGCAGAGATTTCAGGGATTTCCTTCACTCCTGATCCAGGCAGGGCCAAGGCTCTCTGGAATTGTGTTAGTGGGAGTCATTTCCATTGGATCACAGTGTTGGGAAGGATTTAAATTCAGGCTGCTTCTGCCCCATCTTTCTGATTTTGTTTCTTTAATACTAACAAAAAAACCAGAAATGGAATATTTGTACCCCACAGTCCTTGGATGTCAGGAATCTCTCCCAGAATTTTTATAATGCTGAAATATCATAGAATCAAAGGATGACAGAAAGGTTTGGGTTGGAAGAGACTTTAAAGACCATTTCATTCCAGCTCCCTGCCATGGCCATGGACACCTTCCACTATTCCAGGTTGCTCCAAGCCCCATCCAACGTGGCCCTGAACACTTCCAGGGATGAGGCAGTTATGGTTTCTATGGGCAGCCTGTGACTCACCAGCCTCACAAGAGAGAATTTCTTGTTAATCCCTAATCAAAACCTATGTAAATATGGCCCCTGCAGTCCATCCTTTGGGACAGGGAGCCACCACAGTCCTGACCCACCAACAGCAGAGGAAAAAGGGATCAACCACTTCCAAACCACTGCAACCAGCATCATCAATTAAGTGAGAATTGTTTTTTATTATTTCTCCACAGCCTTGGGGTTTTGGTTAATCTTCAGGAGTGGGGTGAAGCTGCAGGGACAGGGTTTCTGTATCAACCCAGAGACAATTCACACCCATACCCAGGTCCTGTCAGAACAGCAAAGTGGCCAGCACACAGAGATGGGGGAAAAAGATTATGGAGAAAGGAAAGGGCTTCACTGCACCCAGATACAGATTAATAAGTGAACCATTCATCTGATAGGGACACGAGGGAAGTTTGCAGGTATTCAGCCCCAATGCAATTCAGTAATACCTCTTGGCTTTATCTCTCGCCCGAGTAACACAAACATTTATGGAATTGCATTTTAAGGCTTTTAAAGGTGTATTTAGAGCGTGTTTCCTTTGAAGTGTTATCTTTGCAAGCTCTCATAGGCTGATAAAAGCCGTGTTTAGCTGCCTCCTGAGGAGAGCCCGAAAACTGCCTGTTGGGAGAGTTTTTCACTCTCTTTGGGCAGGACAGGGCAGCCTTCCCAGGGGCTGTGCTTTGCCTCATGCTGCTGGCATTTGCCCCAGCCCTTTCCCAGCAGAGCCACGGTGTTTGCAGGAAAGCAGCAGTGGGAGGTCTGCTGTGCTGGGACAGAAGGTGTGGGGCAATCCTTGGAGCTGGGTGACGTCCTTGGAGGCTGCGGAGCTTGAGAACAGCGAAAGGAGAGCCCTGGGGTTTTGCAGACATCGCTGCCTGTGAGCTCCACTTCCCTCCCTGGGAACCTTCAGGAGAAGGGAAACAGCGAAACAAATGACTTCATTCCAGGCTGGTTCCAGTTAGCATCCCCATCCCTCCTCCCAGCCCTGCCCAGAGATGAAGACATTGCTCAGCAGCTCATCACTCACCGGCAGGCTCCGAGCAGGCAGCCAAGGCACAGACCCCCAGCCTCATCCCGCAGGCAGAAGACTTGACCCAAAGCTCCTTGAGACCCATGGAGAGGCTCCAGTGGATTTCTATGGGTCTTGGATCTCAGCAAATGTTGGCAAACTCCGCCAAAGCTAATGGGAATGTTGCTGGCAGCACGGACTGATGGGTCAAGCAAAGGGAGAAAATTAATTTATCAACCAAGAGGATTTGTCTTCCCTTGAAGTTTCCAAGGAGTTTCTTAACAGGATGCTCATTAACATACCTCTGAGGGAGGAGGGATGCCTCTCTACGTGCCATTTTAAATACCAACAGCTCCAGATTGGCAGTGGCCACAATGGCAAACAGCTTCAGGGGGTGGAAAGAGCTCTCCCCATTCCCTTTGACCCTTTTCTGGTTCTCCCCAGCTCCATGTCTTGCTCCTGACCTCCACCCTCGACTGGAGCCGAAATCTTGGTGCTGGAGCTGGGCCATGATCACTCCAGCCCTGCTCAGCTGCCTTTTTGGAGTCGCTTTCATTCATTTTCTTCACCCCAAGCACGCCCCCACCTCCAAAATCACCATGCACAACTTGTCTGAACGTGTGCCGAACCCGATAAGCTGCTGGCAGCTGCCAGAATAAATTGCTTTCATAAAAATGAAAACCATTTTGAGGGGGGAGCAGGGAGGGAAGGGAAGCAAAGGCAAATACAAAAATAACGTGCAGGCAAGGGCCCAAGTGATCACCTGGCAGGAAGAGGCATTCCCAAATCAAAGCATAAATCATGGGGCTGGGAGCAGCCAGGCCAGCGTGGGGGCAGGCAGCAAAGCCCTTCACTCCTGGGTTCACATTCATTGCTGCAAAGAGCAGGGAGCGGGTGTTGCTTTTACCAGGTGATGGAGAGGAATGTGCTAAAATCCTTCCCAAAAGGAGCTGTGTGAGGGGCAGGCTCCTGGGGGGCACCCAGGACTGTGTGGCTGCAGTGGCTTTACTGGGGTGGGTGGGCTCAGGGCCCTCCAGGCAGGATGGGCAGATGCAGGGGAGAGGGAAGGTTTGCAGGATCCATCCTCCAGCCACCCCTGTGTGCCAAACTCCATCCTCCAGCCACCCCTGCGTGCCAAACTCCATCCCCCAGCAAGGCAAGGGAGACAGACAGGCAAGGGGAGCCTGCAATCACCCCTGCCTGGAAGGTTCTGCATTGGACACAGCCCTTGTGGGGGAGAAGTTGGCCCAAATCTAGCACATTCCACAAAGGACTTTTCACACTTGGAGAAGGATTTTGCAGAGGTTCTTTTAAATACTTGGGATGGTGTTGTCTTTGTGGTCAGGAGGAAGGGACATAAATCCCAGGCATGGCACAGCCGTGTACACCAAGCTGACTGTGCCACACTTGATGGAGAGCTGCTTCAGATTGCCTAAAAGTTTATCCCTGACCTCTGCAAACCAAATGATTAGGTTTTCTAGGTTTGTTTGGGGTTTTTTTAATTATTATTTAGTTAGAGATTGATGAAAAACCAGTGATGGATTAGTGGATTAGGTGCTTACAGCTGGTTCAGCATTTGCTCTTTCCACTTCAACTGGACTCGGGCAGATCATCTCATTCCTGCTTTTATTGGGGCATGAGCACTTTGCTGCTGGTTTTTCATCATGGGAAAGAGGAGATGGAAACAGAGAAAAAAAAACCAGCTTTGGAACATTCAGGGTTCCCATGTTGGGTATTCAGGTGCTGCCACTGGAGATAACACGTTAGGGAGAGCCAAGGAGAGCTATGGAGCATCTTTCTTTCCAAGGATCTGTGCCAGGAATGAAGTTCAAAATAAGTTTTCTTGTCTTTAATACTGATATATCTTTGATTAATTAATTACAGAGGGATAAATGACATAGCTGTGTGTTATGGGTAAACCATTTAAAGCCTGAGAGCTGTCATCCTTCCCCAGCCCTTGAGAGCAGGAGCCTCTCCAGTGAAAAGCTTTGCTAACAAAGCAGTTGAGAAAAATATTTACTGCCAGAGTTTCTTCAATTGACATTTGCATCTTCTGTAATTTGCAAACTCCGTGCAATTTGAGCCATTTTCATGGGACTATAATTTATGGGAAGGGTTATGCCTTCACTTCTCAGTGTCTATGTAAAAAAACCACAAAAGCATCTTTTGCTCTGAAATTCACACTTAATTTTTTACTTCTTTTTGGCCAGGGGAGGAGGGAGGGGCAAGGGAAAATGGATATTGCAGGAGACAGAGCAGAGATGGAGGAGTAAGAGACAGGAAGGACTATTAAGAGCAGAGTTTCTCAAACTGGGGGTCATGACCACTTAAAAGAAAGCCAGGATGTGTCAGAGGACAGTGGGGTCCTCCTTGGTTTAGTCAAGTGGGAGCCAGCTGGAAAAGGACCTGGCTCTCCTCTACCCATAGATAAAAAGATGAATTTTGGGCAAGATTGGCATGCTGGTCCAGCCTGGATGGGAATGCATGTTGGAAAAGAGTCTGCCTGGCTGCCCTCCATCCCTGGGCAGTGGGAGCCAGCTGTGAGCTCCCCCTACATGTTTTCATGGCAGAGAGGAAATGGTTACAAAACCCTAATTGCATTAATCTCCTCCTTGCAGAAGGAGGGGAAGGACAGAGGTGAAGAGAAGAACCCCAACAGCTCAATTCATTTGTGTATCCCCAGCCTGGGCTGAGCTGCTGCTGGCTGAGAGCTGGCATGAAGATGGATGAGTCCAAAAGAGAACATTTTTGTCAAGTTTCAAAGTGTTTGTTTCAACTTTTGGCACAGCCCACCCAGCCCTCAGCATCCTCAGCAGGGAGCCAGGCACCCTGAGCTCTGCAAGCCACACCATCCACACAGACAGGCAATTTTTTCAGGGTATAAAATATTTAAACTTTTGTTTATTGGCAAAATGTGAGGAACAGCAACAGGAACAGGTGAATTTAGGTGGGATCACAAAAACTTACAACGTGTTTCCTGACTTGACAAGTTGTGCCAAAGCCTGGCATTGACAGCTGCCCCTCTGCACTCCACTGAGAACAGCTGCCACCCAGTTTGGGGATGTCTTTGTACTCCCCTGCACGTTCCCAGCACCTTGGAAGGCAAGAGCTGCTCACCCAGGGCATTTGCAGCCCAGATGGTGGAGGTTGGAGAAGGTGAAGGAAAACTGAGCCAGAGTGGAAAGGATTCATCTGCTTCTTCTCCCTCCAGCTGAGAGAAAACCCTCACATTGGCTGCCCTTTGCCCAGCTGATCTGGTTTTGTACTTTTTAGTGATGGAAATGCAAGGTAGGTTTTTCTGTGCATGTTTCTGAGATCTGTGGGTGACCTCCAGGGTTAAAGCATCTCTCGTTCACCTGCACCTTGTGTCACCCCATGCAAATCCGGGGAGAAGTGGCACAACCACAGCCCACAAAGGCTGTCCTTGTTATTTAGTGTAACTTAAATGCTTCTAACACCAGAAAACGACTGGCTTAGCTAAGCCTCTCCTTGTCTCACTTTTACAGAGCCTTTCCAGCTTTTCAAGGTGAGAAAAGCAGCCAGCAACCTCCTTGCCCTGGTCCTGCAGGTAATGATGCTGCATCCCTCGGGTCCAGCACCCAGCACTGCCCAGGGTGACCGGAGCCCTCCGAGCTTGTGGGCTCCCAAATCCCGATCCGGGCAGTGTCCCGGGGCTGTCCTGTGCAGGCAGCTGCAGCACAGGAGTTGTTTCGAAGCCATCGAGCAGCCTCTGGTGGAAGCTGCCTGCTATGTGTGCGCTGCCTTCCGTGCGTGTCCTGCCCGAGCCCGCTGGGTGTTCCTGGGGATGGGGCGGCTCATCGGGGGGATATTTCCTTCTCTCATTGCAGCACCCGGCTGCCAACAATCATCTACCTCCCCTTTTTAGTTGTGCCTTTATTTCTGTGCCTGCTGTGGAGCAGCGTCTGCCCAGCGATGCTGTTCCCATGTGCTGGTTCTTGCTGCAGGAACTCTTTGGGGTTTGCTCTGATGGGATTTGATGAAAAGCCCAAGAGGTTCAGGCGGTGAAGTGCCCTCAGGCTGACATGTGAGGAGTGACAGGACCGGGGGGAACAGCTTCAAACTGGCAGAGTGTGGGGTTGGATTGAATATCAGGGAGAAATCCTTCAGGTGCTGGCACACCTGAGCAGCTGTTTGCCTGAATCCCTGTGCCTATGGGTTATTGCTCATGATGTGGGGATGCTTTTGTCAGCACCCAAAGGGGCTTTAACAGCATCCTTACCTGGGGCCTCCATCCACATTCATGGCCCAGGAGCCCATTTCAGCCCAGCTGAGGCTTCAGCTGCTGTCCCAGGGATGCTGCAGGATGCTGGTCTCCAGCTCTGGCCATGTCACCATGAAATTACCTGCATCTGCTTGCTCTTGGATGTACTAGCCCAAATCTGCATGGTTGATCTGCAGCTCTGCTCTGTGCTCAGGTACTGCAGCCCAGCCCATAGGGAACATCTCCCCTGGGTGTCCTAGTGCCCTGTGGTGTCCCCTTCAACGGGAACAAATCATGTACTTTCTTTCCTGAAACAGGTTTGTGGTTTTTTTTTCCATTCCATTCCATTGATCCTGTAGAGTGAAGGATAAGCTGCCTCCATAACAGATGTTCATTTTGTTGACCAGCTTTTCCTGAAAGCCTAAACTTGCTCATATCCTTTGCTTTTGGGTGGGGGTCAGTATGACTCAGCTCTGGGATGAGTTCTCTCACCATCAGAACAGTTTCCCCATTACATAACCAGAAAGTAGGTTGGAGCCTGTTGAAGGTCCTTCTTGTCTTGCCCAGTAAAGGTGCTCTGTCATCTCTCTGGACTTGCAGTTGCAGCCATCTGTCTCAGTCTTGATCAAACAGCATCAGAGGATTTGCGTTTTTCTTTTTTTATTGTTTTCCTTCTAGAAAAAGAGTCTGAATTTTTTTTTTTTCAAGTCCATAGATGTAAGAAATCCATTCCTGCCCAGATCTTTTGGCTCTTCAGCCAGGAAGCAGACAACCCGTGGTTTCTGTGAGCAATCTGTGTGATCATCAGCAGACACCTGCAAGACAAGAGGAGGTTATATGGAGATGATTCCCAGAAATGTCCATTTTGCCTTCTTGTGCACCAGCACAACACTTGCAGACAGCTGCTCTGCCTCAAGCCTCCTCAGACCCACGAGCAGCTGCTCCCATTAAGCTCTTCCTTTGGTGTTTGTCTCCTTGATGCCCAGACAGAGCTGCCATGGAAGTGTTGGAGGCAGGTGTGGGATGGTGTCAGTGCCCCCCTGGCTCGGTGCCCCAGGTCCCAGTGTCACTGCTCAGGGGTCTGGCTGCTGCAGGTGATCTCCCCAAGCCCCACACCTCCCAGTTACCCCACTGCCCCTCCCATGATGTCACCAGGCTGGTCTGAGCAAGGATCTCTCTTCCATGTGGTTGCCATTAATTCCACCACCGCAATCATCAGCCTGAGGCACCAGGCCACATCAAGCAGTCGATCTCAAATTGTCATATCCAACAATAAAACAAAGGCCTCAAAAGGAAAGAGGAAATAATAAGGCCAACAGCTTCCCTCTGCCCATTGCAGGTGGCTCATAAGGAGGCTCGAATGGAAAACAGCCCCTTAACCCTGTGCTGCGTCCCTCTTGCAGAGGAATGAGTCAGGAATTTCACGCACGTAGAGCAATCACCAAACAGTCCCTACAGGTCTGCCCAGGACCACGGCTTGCCGAGCAGCTGCCTGTTTACCTGCCACCCATTTCCATAGCATGGGTGTGCAGCCACATTCCTGGGAGCCCCAGCTGCTCCCACCTGCCCGACCTGTCCGGGAGCGGGAGCAAAGCTGGAAGCCGCCGTTTGGGAGATGTGATTGCCACGGGGAAAGCACTGCCAAGGATGCTCAGTGCTCTCTGCTGGGATCACTGAGGAGCCAGCTCAGCAGCTGAGGTGTAAGGCAGCGCGGTGGCATCGCTGCTGCTGGATGGAGGGGACCTGGCCCCAGCAGAGTGTCTGAGCTGCCGGCTGGGCACCGAGCTCTGGGGATGCGCGGCAATGGGATGGCTCGGAGGAAGAGCAGCTCAGCCTCAGTGCTCCAAATCCCCTTCCACAGGAGCTCTCCCTATCCGCTGGCTCTGGAATTGTCACAGGGAAGCCACCCTCCTCGGGTTACGTGTCCTATTAAGCAAGAGGGACGCGTCCCTCCCGAGCCAGAGCCGCGCTCGGAGGTGGCTGTGCCAGCACCGCAGGGCCCCGCTCGCAGGGCAGCTTTGGATGGGCTCCCTGGCTCCCAGATACGTAGGCAACAACTTTCTATTCCCTTTTATCTGTGCCAGGCTCATGGGGAGCAAGTGCACCTCTTGCTTTTTTCCTGGAGCTGCTGCTGTCTGCAGCACTGCGGGGGATGGCTGTCCCTGCCCAGCTTGGGCAGGGGAATCCGTGCCAGCATTTTCCCCAGGGGATGCTGAAATAGCTGCACTTCAAAGGCTCAGGAAATGTCCATTTTGCCTTCGGCTCCACCAGCCCACGGTTTAGGGTGAAAGCTGCTTGTGTCAGCAGCTGGAGCTGGGAGGAAACCCGGGCTGAGCTAGGGCTGCTGGCCAGGATCGGCGCCCAAGTCACCCAACCCTTCCTCACTGGTCCCTAAAGCATCCCCAGCCTGGATGTGCCCCCAGAAGAAGATCCACGATGATCATGGGCTTTTATCCCGCACTTGAAGAAGCGATTTGTGTCAATTTGGGCACATTCCTTTCCCTCTCCCGAGTGTTTGGGCTGGGGGTTGTTGTGTGCCCTGGGCTGCGCCACTCTAGTTTAGTAGGATGCTGCTGCTGCTGTCACATTTCTTTTTCTTTTTTTTTCTCTTCTTCTCAAAAAGTGCCAAGTTGTATAAAACAAAAAAACAAAAAAAAAAAAAAAAAACAAACCCCCCACTTCCCATCTTAGTGCAGGATGAATTATTTAAAAGGGTCTGTTTGCCAATGTGATTGACTTCAACCAACAGCGCAGCTTGAGCTGTAATTATGGGAAAACAATCAAATCTCTATCTGGGTTCGCACCATACTGGTCTTGCCACTTTTTGTGTTACAGCAGAACCTGTCGGGCAGCTTTAGCTGAGCTGAGCCTCCTTTCTGCTGCTGGGGCAAAGAAACGCAAACCAGTAGAACCAGTCGGGCTGCAGGGAAAAATTACGGCTTATTGTCTGTGCAAGTTCACCCACACTGCTCACTCCTGCCTCCCGTGTCCCAGATGACCGAGTCCTGATCAGCGCCTGAACGGAGCTCCAGGAGCAGAGGCAGAGACACAGGCACAGTCCTCCACCGTGAGTATTGTGCTTGCACTGATTTGTTTCTGTCCCCCGGCATCCTGGGCAGTGCTGTGTGATTGGGAAGGGAGCTGGCGTGAGCCACACAGGGAGAGCTGCCCAAAATTCGCTCAGCAGAGCGCCGGGAGAGCTGTCACTGGGTGCTGGCAGACGGAGCCTGGTGCAGCTCCCATCTGATGGGCAGAGGTTGGCGTGTCACGGGTTTGCTTGCTTTTCTGTCCCCTCTCGGAGTTGGAGGAGGGAATTTGGGTTTGTGTAACAGCTGGGGAGCCGATGGTTCGTGGCAAAGGGGCAGCTCTGAGGGGTGGGAGGGGAGCTGACCTGAGCCCGGCATTGCAGCAGTGCCCAGCCACCACCCCGGGACTCTCCTCTTAACAAAAACCTCTCCTCTGGCTCTTTCCACCTGAGTGTGAAAGGTAATGGGATATCCCTTCAACCCGAAATGCTGAGAAATGGCATCCAGCTCCACTCAGATGGAGTGAGCTAGCTGTGGAGGGTCAGAGCAGTTTGTGGGTGTCAGGGTTTTTGTGAGTACCAGGGAGACCAGTGAGGTTTGCATCCAGCAAGGGGGGACCAGAGGCAGGAACAGAAAACTTCTGTGAGCAAACATCCAGCAGTGTGACAGCCATGGGGGAGCAGAGCTGTGGCCATGTGGGATGGACTGTGGGACTCTGTGGGATGCAGGATGTGCCCATCCTGGGCAGGCAGCACCTGGGTGTTAGTGCTGGGTGCTGGGGGGGCATCACCCCCTTCCACACCTGATCCACCTTGCAGCATCTCAGACAGCCCTGGCCTGCACCAAACATGCACATGCTGGGCATTAAATAACTTTAAATGGAGTTGTGGGTCTCCCTTCCCACTCCATTTCACACCTTAAACTCATCTCTTGCCAAAGCTGAGAACAAATTTGCTGCTTTCCCTCAGTGGCAGCTTGGAGCTGGGTTGTGGTGACCCCTGCTAGCTGGGCAAGGTGTCCATCTGTCCCCGCTGTGTCCCTTGTGGGACATCCTGACAGTGCCCTCCTGGGCTGTCCAGATCTGTCCCTTCAGGCAGTATAAATGTTCAGAGAGGCTGAAGCTCGCTGGGTTTCCAGCAGCCCCAGGCACGAGGTGTGATGCTACCGAGGGCTGGCATCCTCCTTCCCTGTTTGAAATCCAGGAGGAAGGAAGTGATGGTGGGATTGCTGCAGGGGAGAGGCTGTGCCCACACACACTGCCTCCCTGCACAGGGGTTTGGTGCTGTGGGTTGAACTGTCCTCACTTCCTGCTCCTTGTCCCCTCTGCTGGGACAGTGCCACGATGGGGAATGTCCTGAGAGTGCTGACAGAGGAGATAACCACAGATCCTCCCCTGGAGGATGCAGGATGCTGATGCATTGATTCCAAACCTAGCCTAGGTAGCCATGTGTCCCCAACATCAGTGTCACCAGGCATTTGGGACATGCAGAGCTGCCTCAGTCTATAAAAATGCCCAACTCTGTCTGTCCCAGCTGCTGGACAGCACAACTTGGGGCTGAGCTGGGAGGACTCATCCTTGGTGCTGCAGCAGGGCTAAACACCCAGGAGGGTTTTGCAGGGCTAGGCCTTCCTAGCACATTTCTCCTTTTTTAAATGGTGCTGAAGAGAAAAGCTGATCCTCTCCAAGACTTCATCATCTGGGGATATCCAGGGATACCTCCCTACCCAGGGGAGAGAGGTCTGTTTTTCCCATTTGCATGGCCATTATCTTGGCTCAGGATGCCCATGCACCCCTCACACTGCCAGAGCAGAGGTGCCAATTTATGGAAGTGTGGTTGAGAGGAATCTTTGTGCCTGTTCTCCCACACAACACCTGTTTTCCCATGCAGGAGCAGGAATGGTGAATTCCCCATGCCAGGAGCAGTGGGCTCTGAGCCATGCTGCTGGGGAGGTCTCCTGCCATGGAGGAGAAGTCAGTGAGACCAAGATGCTCTCCAGGCACCATGAGCAGTGTAACAGGATCACAGGCAGAGGGTGGGGTGACAACCACCATCTCTCAGAGATTCCCAGGGTATTTTCCTGCCACTTTACTCAGCCAGGGGCTCTGGAGCTGGGGGTGGCAGTGGAAGTGTTTTGGATGGGCAGTGACCCTGTGCCTCCAATTCCAAAAGGGCCTTGAGCTATTCCTGAGCCTCACCACTTCCCAATTAAATCACCCCAAAAAACGTGATAATGCCTCATTACCCACTTCCCAGAGCATTTTGAGGTGTTAATTGAGTAATGTTTATAGAACCTGTGGTTACCCTGAGATGCACAGGCAGATAAGTGGATACTTTTAATCATCTTCTGAATCCTCCTGTGGGCAGACAGGCTTGCCCACAGATCTGCCCAAAGCCCACCACACTCTGGGGAGCACCATGGCATGGCTGGTGGCTCCAAATGTTATTTGTCCTCAAGTGGAGAGCAGTTAAACCTCAGTAAAGCAGGAGCTGGGGAGTGGGAGGACAAAACCTCCCTCCCAGATAGGGCCAGTGCAAGGAGAGACCCCCAGACTGCTCACCCTGCTATGTAAAACCAGTCATATTCCTGGGGATATTCAGGTATTGCAGAGGACCAACAGCTCTGGTTTTAGTGACCCTGCAAACCCAGGGCAGCCAAGACTGTTGGGAGGAGGGATGTCCTTATTGCAAAGAATAACAAAAACTCTTGAGGAGAATAAAGGCTCTTAAGCAGAAATGAAGTAATGGAAGGAAACTTAAATTGGGGGGGGTTGATGATTGCCACAGCAGTTGAAAAAGCAGAAGTTGCCTCCACAGGGCCAAGGTGGTGGGGGAGAAATTGAGCTGCTGAGTTTGTGATCACCAGTGCTGTGCTATATTATGGCAACAGAGACTTTATGGGGTAGAAGTAAATCAGTGTGCAGGTTGGTACTTGAGGCTGGAGCTGCATCTTGGAGGGTTTGCTCCAGCTCAGCTCTCCCTGCAGTGGGACACGTCTGTGCACACACGAGCAGGGGCAGCATCTCCCCTGGTGCTGCTGACCCTGTGGAACTGGTTCAGGGGGCTGTGACCAGCACCAGTCCCCACAAAGGGCCATTGGTTCAGGTCACAGCTCTGCTGCAGCTCTGCATCATCCCAGTGGGACCCCCATGCAGCAGCCAGCAGAGACAACCCTGGGGCTTGCTGCAAACCGGCCCCTGGGCTGGTGGAGCAGCACGGAGCAGCTGCTCTGCTCCAGAGAGGATTTTCAGGTTGTGTGAGGTAGAGGAAGGCACCAAATCCTCCTCCCTGGAGAGGCAAGAGCCAAAGCTGCTCCTCCTGTCTCACTTGTTGGGAGGTAATTTTGCAATCTGGTAAAATCTCTCCCACGTGCAGCAGCCACAGCAAACCCAGCACGGTGGGGAGCAGGCACTGGGCTCCATTTTAGGGCAGTCTGTGCCATGTTCAGTCATGCAAATAAATAAATGCCCAGAAAAAAAAAAAATCCCTACATGTACCAAAAAAGTCCTCTTCAAACTTCCAAGCAAAGTCCATCAGCAAAGATCATTAGCTCCACACTGGCCTGTGAAATACTCCTGGCACTGCAGATTTTCCATGAGTGATCAGGCGGTTTTTCTGAGTACAAAATCATTTCATAATTCTAAAATTAGACCAGGAACATAGTAGGGTAGCCAAGGAAAGAAAGTTTGGCTGGTCAAAGCAGCTCTGCCCAGCAATCTCCCAGAGAAAGGTGTGTGACATCAATCCAGCCTGGAGCTGAGCAACTCCAGCTCTGCTGATGGGGAAATATCGGGTGGTAAATCCATTAAGCTTCACTGATCCCACAGTGTCAGAATGTCACAGTCCTGCCTTTTTCTTTTCTGCCTTTTTTTTTAATGACTTAAGCTCATTTAGCTAATGAGCTGCTTTATCCTCCTAAAAAAAGAGACAGGGCTCATGTTGGGACTGGGCTCACTGTGTGACAGGCAGTGCTGGGGATGGTATTGAGAAGTCAGGAACTCCCTGGGGACCAAGGCATGGGGGTTGGCTGTGCTCTCAGAGCCAGCTGTCCAAGTCCATCCCTTCCCCTGCCCTTCAGATGGGACAGAAAATAACCTCCCTCTGTTTCTCCTTTCCCCAGCCACAACAGGAGCATCCTGGCCAAGGAGCCATGCCATTGGTACCCAGGAGATGCTGGGGGCTGCTCCAGCCCCGTGCATGAGAGCAAACATCCCTGTGCCCCAAATTGGAGTCCTTGTCCCACCCTGAGCTGAGCATCGAGGGATGCAGAGAGCAGGTGAGCAAAGCCTCAGCAGTTAACAACAGCTCACCCCAGCTCTGGGGCTTTCCAAACCCTCCAGATTTAGGGGCTGGATGAGGGGTTTGCCTTTGGTCCCTGACACTGGGGCTCTGTTTGCAGAGGGCACCTGTCACTTTGAAATACACCCAGCCCTGCTGGGATGCCAAAGGGCTGCTCTGGCCCTGCCATGGGGCTGCATCCGGCACCACAGGCTCTATATCACAGTGGCAGCTCTGCAAAGGGCTCGGGGCTGTAAATGAAATCCCTGTCTCAGGGAGAGAGCTCCACACTGAGGGACTCTGTGGTCTGGGCTTCAGCAGTAAATCTCCCTCAATAAATCCTCTGGAGCAGGGCAGAGGAGCAGGGAGCTGCAGCTTCACGCCTTCCACACCAGATGAGAGGGAGCAAAGCTGAGCCCCTCATGGAGCCTGGGCTCTTGGTGGGGCTGTTCTGCTGCAGCAGAAGGCTGAATCCTGGGACAGGACGTATGGGGAGTGATGCTCATGAAGGATCTCTGTTACCATGTGAGTGCACAGGCGGGACCTTAGGTCTTCACCAGGTTTGCCAAAGAGTGGCTGTTCCATCTGCAGGCAGAGATGGGTTCTGGCATCTCAAAAAGCACCAAAACTGGCAGCTTTTCCCCACTGATTGGATCTGCAGCAGGTCATGGGTCCCCACTCACCTGAGGGCTCCGAAGAAAAGAAAATCAGGAGTCGACCCCAACCCTGGTGGCAGCACAGCCTCAGTTGTGCATGGAAGGTGAAGCTGCTGCCCACACCCCAGCCCCAAATCCTGATCTGCCAGGCTCTGCCCGCAGCACTGAGTCACAGCTGCAGGGATCCAGATCCAGCTCCGAGCACCTGGGCTGCCCCCACACCTCCCAGCACATGCCAGCCCAGCCCCACCTCCCTGAGCAGCAGGCTGGCACCTGTCCCAGCCAGGGTGTCACCTTCCCGGGATGGCTGAGCTGAATCCCTGTGCCTCAAAATGCTGGGTTCAGCCCTCGGAGACTCCAGCCCTGGGGAAAGGGCTGTACCCTGTAGTACACACGGGTAGGACAGTAGGAGCACAAGCAGACACCAACTCCTCTGCTCCCAGTTGCAATCCCTTCCCAGATTACAGCACCGGGGAATGCAATGGGAATTAGTGCCTGAGTGCTTCAGAGCCTTCCCAGCTGGCACTTGGGGTGTCAGTCCCGTGATGGCAGTGGTTGATCTCACACCCTCCCTTCAGCCCTGGAGAGGTGCTTTGCCCCCGGCAGAGCCTAATTTAGGAACGCAGTGATCCTGGGAAGTGCATCCCATTAACATCAAGAGAGGTTTTTTCTGTTTTGCAGTAGAGCTGCACGTTATTTCCCCTGGCTGGCTTTACAGCTGTGGCTCTTGGGGCTGAGATCAGCTCCCAGTCCCATTTCACAGGGGCAGATCTCAAACTGGACAAGCACACCATGCTTCTATTTGCTGGGTTAAATCACCCAGCCCTGGGAACGGGTGGGTTATACCCAGGGAAGCAGGAGTAATGAATATTTTTTTTAATTGTTCCCCCGGAGAGCGAAATCTCCGCTCTGTTTGCAGCAGATTTGCTCAAAAGCCAAACAAAGTTTGACTCAGGGAGGGTTCGTGTCGAGGCAGCTGCTGCCTGAGCCGAGCGTGCCGAGCTCGCTGCTCGTGCTTGCTGGCGCGTGCCTCATTTCTTTTGAAAATCAGATGCTTTAGGGGAAACTTTCTTCTCCCAGCTCTGCGTGCCCACATCTTGCATATGCAGGCGATCTGGCACATCCCAGCTCCGCCTGCAGATAAAGGCAGGGGGCGGGAGCCGGGCTGGGAGAGCGCTGGGACCCAGCACAAACCTTCCCCACGGGGCTACCAAGCCCAGTGCCAGCCCACTCTTCACTTGCCAGCAACAGAGGGGAGCTCTGCTCTCTGCTCATCTCTTCCTGGTTGAAGGCTGAGTGTCCAGGTGCTTTGTTGGGATTGGAATTACTCCCTGTGACTCACTCAGAATGATTCTGTGGGGAGAAGTTCCACATGGAGATGCTAAATTCCTTCATGTGGGNCCACGGGGCTACCAAGCCCAGTGCCAGCCCACTCTTCACTTGCCAGCAACAGAGGGGAGCTCTGCTGTCTGCTCATCTCTTCCTGGTTGAAGGCTGAGTGTCCAGGTGCTTTGTTGGGATTGGAATTATTCCCCGTGACTCGCCCAGAATGATTCTGGGGGGGAGAAGTTCCCATGTGGAGATGCTGAATGCCTTCATGTGGAAGTTCCTCTTTCCCAGTGTGGTTGTGGTGGTTTCAGAGGACCCCATGGGTGCTGTGCCCGTGCCAGTGTCCCGTATCTCTTGGCTCTGGACCCCACCTCTCCTGGGTTCTCTGTAAAATTAGGTGAAAGAGCTCTGTGGGGTGTCTCCCAAGGGTTCAAAGAGGCTACAGCCAGCAAGGCCATGCAGGGAGCCTGGGCAACGACAGTGGGTGGCTGAGTGCTGTTGTTGCCTCTGTGTGCCAGAAGAAGGAGGGATGCAAGGATCCCAGCAGGATCTCAAACATCAAAACTGCTGTGAATTTCCCCATCATCAGTCCCCGTGTGGTCCCAACACGAGTTCTGCAGTCCCTTCTTTATCATGAAGATGCCCTGCCCCACCTCATCCCAGAGAAATGCAATTTTAACAGCTCAACAAGGAGAGGAAAAGCCTGATTTTCCAGCTGGGCTTCTCCTGGTATCTAAGACATGCTCTTTGCTATGCTCAGTGCTGAGGCAGGGTGCACAAAAATGCATCCTGTGGTTTCCCTTCCTAGCTTTGGGCTTTGTCCTTTCCAGAACACCACATGCACCAGACACAGCTCTTTTGTTGGACTTTTTCTTTCTATTTTAGGCTGAAACCTGAATAATTTGAAGCAAAAGGACATCCTCTCACTGGACAGAGCCTGGTGTGTGGCTCAGCCCTGATCATGACCACAGAGAGTTTTGCAGAGTTCCTGAACAAGCTCAAGGAAATCCATGAGAAAGAGGTCCAAGGTAGGGAGACAAAATTTTCTTACCAAAAACTGGCCAAGATCCATTTCTTTGTAAAAGGATCCGTTTGGTGTCAAATAACCTGAAGGGAGGAGGAGCAGGTGTGGATTAGGGAGATTTGGGGATTAGTGCTGAGCAAGCAGCACCCACGGGGATGGACTGGGACATGAGGTCACAGCCTGTCCCTCAGGGGAGAACACCCACTGATGTCATGTGTGTACCTCTGGTTGGCATACTGGGAAAAAAGCAACTTTGTGAATGATGAGGCGCAGAAGAGAGAGGACATTCCTGCACTCCATGCTGCTGGGAAACAAGCCATGGAGGTGATCAGTCCCTGCAGGAATCTCACTTGCTCAAAGCATTAACCATGGGGGATTTGGCTCCTTTCCTGCCCCTGCTGTCGTGGTCTGTGATAAAGGGGAGCTGGGAGGTTTGCAGGGGTGACACACACACACCTGCTGGGCATCTGCTCCAAGCAGTGAGGACTGGAGCATATCTGGATATGAGGGATCAAAGGGAAAGTGGAAAGATGCAATAATCTATAAGACAGAAGCAGCAGAAGATGAAACTCTGTTAAAGAAAACGTTTGAGTCAGGTTGGATAGCTTATTCCTCTAGGGAATCAATTATTTCTCAGGTCATACATTATTAAAATAAAACCCATTAGGTTAAGCAACCAAGTGCCAAGTCCAATTGTTTTCCCATTAGAATAATTCCCAGTATCAATATTATGAACAAAACTTCAGCATTTTTGGATGCTTCTGGCTTATGAATTCATTCTTCTCTTGTGTAATTTCAAGCTGTGTGAGAGTTAGAGGAAACTGTTGAGCAATTTAAACCACATGTTTACATCTACTTTGCATAAAATGGATTCGACAGGATACAATGTCTGCAGATCCATCAAGGAAAACCGTTCAGCTGTAAATATTCTCCAAGATGCTTTCCAACCCTGAAAGCTATAAAATACTGCTCACCTGGGAAATGCTGGCTGTAGTGAGAAATAAGTAGAAACAAAGCAAAACCAGACTTTTTGGGTTTGTGAAGGAAATGCCCACTCATTAAATAGTGGGGATACAAAACATTTTGTGCAGCTTTCCCACTCACATCAAAGTGTGATTGTGTTTAACATATGCAGCGTGTTACTCCTTGTTGGAGATAAGGCTTGGGGATGGATGAGATTTCTGCAAAGCCAAGCACCTTCCTGAAATTCCATCAGTGTCCTTTTCTTCTGAATGCTGGGGAATTGTCAGTAAACACCCCCCTCTCTGTGTCTG
Organism: Alaudala cheleensis; assembly: GCA_013398995.1. Classification (NCBI taxonomy): domain Eukaryota; kingdom Metazoa; phylum Chordata; class Aves; order Passeriformes; family Alaudidae; genus Alaudala; species Alaudala cheleensis. The sequence goes on along the minus strand of VWYE01010545.1, from coordinate 121,748 downwards.
TGCATTTTTGCAGGTCTGCACAGCAAGGTGACGGAGCTGACCACAGAGAAGTGCCGGTGAGCGATGCTGGGGCAGAGGGGCAGTTCCACTACTGGGATTTCACACTTCCTGACTTATTCTCCAAAACTGCTGCATTAGAGAGCACCATCTGCCTTTCTGGCACTGCCAAATTCCAGCCTTTTGGCTCCAGGCAGGGTTTGGGGTGATCCCAGCCCAGCTCCAGTTTGCTTTCTCACTGGTGGGTGATGCTTGTTCCACCCGGTGCTTTCTCCCTTGGAAAACAATTAGTGTGAGGAATTAAGCTGCTAACTCCATGGAGGGTGTCACAGGGCAGCACCCAGGCTCCAACACATTCATTTCCCCTCCTGCCACACAAGTAAAAGGGCACTGTGGATGAAGGTACAGGTTTTAGGGAGAAATCTAACAACCCTCTTTTCTTTGTTCTGATTCTTCAACCAGCGATGCTCAGAGAATTGAAGAGCTGTTTGCTAAAAATCACCAATTAAGGGAACAGCAGAAGGTCCTTAAAGAAAATGTAAAGGTGTTAGAAAACAGGTAGGATTTGTTTTTAAGTAGAATGCTGCTGAGTGGCAGTGACTGCATGGTGCTAGGTGGAGAGTTTGGGATTTGCTGTCTTCCCAGGAGTGGGATGTAGCACGTGAATCTCTATTTTTCCTCTACTCAGCTGCTGGGAGAGCTGGATGAGTCTGGGCACATGCAGAGGAGCTTTCCTAGGCTGGTGTTGGTGGTGGGGCTGGATCTGGAGGGTTGCAAGGCTTGCAGGGGTGATTCTGGGTGATGGTCTGGGTGTTCACACTTCCCCGTGGGGAGGGCAGGAACTTATTTCTGCCATGGAAACCGTGTGGTAACAAGCTGTGGGGTTTCCTTCCTCCAGGCTGCGAGCTGGCCTTTGTGACAGATGCATGGTCACCCAGGAGCTGGCCAAAAAGAAGCAGAATGAGTACGAGACCTCTCATTTCCAGAGCCTGCAGCACATCTTCATCCTCTGTACGTACTGACACCCACTGTGAGCTTGGCTTTGGCAGGCTGAGTCTTTGCCCAGTTAATCCCTCTCCCAGATCCTTGCACATGAGCCCTGGTGGTGAGCAGGAATCTGGGAAGGGTTTGGGGATGGAGAGAAGGGAGGGAGCAGGACTGTGGATGGCAGTTCACATCCCCCCAAGCAGACATAACCCTTCACACAAATCATCAGAGCTGGGGGTTGCAGCCCTCCACACCTCCAGAAAAATGAGAGATTCCAGGCTGTGTCAGCTGCCTGGAAAAAGGATGCATTTGGCACAGCAGAAGCAACACTCTGGCAAAGACAGGAAAGTCACAGCAGCAGCTCAGCACGGGTAAATGAAATCAAGCAACACGTGTGATGGATCTTCTCCTGAGCTCTGGCAGAGCTCCCAGCCCTGCTGAGGCACTGGGTGTTTTTCCCTGGAGATCTGACCAGCCCGGGGAGGGTCATGGGGGTAAAGGAGATAAAGCATTTAGGAGGGATGGAGAGGTGCCAAGAACCCTTGGTTTATCTCCCCTGCTATGCCACAGCTCCCTGCGTGCTGCTTTCGAGCAGGAGCAAGGCAAGGCACCATGCCTGGGAGCCCACCCCTGCTCTCCGTGGCCTCCTTGCTGCAGCATGCAGTGCTGGGTGCTCACATCTCCCTCTGGCCTCTGCCTGATCCCCCTGAGACCCCCAGCCCTCCCCCTAACACAGCACCCATCATCTCCCTGCTCTGGCATTCAGGGGCAGGATGTTCACTGTGCCCAACCCACCACTGCCTTGTCTGGGTCTTCCCTCTTCCCCTCTGCAAACAGACCCAATCCTGATGAAACCTGAGGCACAAAGTTGCCCCCTTTTGTCCCTTAGCCCCAGCATGTTTACAGAGAAGGAAGGAAATTCGGCAGCCCTCTAAAACTCGGTGCCGTTCCCTCCTCCTCCCCCCAGCACCCCTCACAGTGAGCTGTGAGCAGCGTCCTCGCAGCATCTGAACTCACAGCACCACCTCTGTCCCTGCAGCAAACGAGACCAATCGCCTGAGGGAGGAGAACAAAACTCTCAAGGAAGAACTGAAGAGGCTCCGGAGCCTGGAGTAAGCACTTTCCTGCTTTCATTCTTTACGAGGGGCGTTGGCAACGGCCAGGGCATCCCCAGAGCTGGGCAGGGAAACGTCCGGAGTGTGGCACCCTCAGGGGTATTTTAGCATCTCATTCCCGTGGGTTCTTGTATGTGTTAGACATGGAAAAATCCCTAATGGTCTCAAAATCCGTTTTGACCTTTGCTCACTCCACTGTTTACCAGCATCCAAAGATTCATTTTTGGGGAACAAAGATATTTAACCCCCTGGAAACAAAGCCCTGGGCAGCTTGCATGGACCTCAGCCTGAGATTCCATGGCTTTTCCATGGCACCAGCTCCCCTCCTGCAGCCAGAGAGGGTCTGCAGGAAGCAGGTGGTTTTGGGGGAAGGAGAGTGATACACAAGACTGTGATGGGGTTAAGGAGGGAGAAGTGATCTGCACCAACAGGTTCACAGCCCAGTAGAGCTGTGCTGGAAGCCAAGTAACCTGCCAGGCTGGCCAATATATACAAATCAGCTCATTCCTCAAGGGTTTAAAGTCCAGAGGAATTAGCACTGAGGGATTAGTTTAGAAATGTGTTTTCTTTGGAGCACAGGAGCACCATCTGCTTAAAGAGAAACTCTGGCTTTTACTCCCCAGTGCTTCCCAAGAGCTGAGTAGCTCCAGAGCTGTAGGCAGGGCTGGGCTTGCTGAGCACTGAGTGATTCTGCTCTGCTCTGCTCTCCTCTGAGATGCTGGATAGGAAAATTTCCAGCCAAACATCCGTGTCTCAGCATGAGAGTCCATCCAGGACTCTGTGTGTGTCTCCAAGGCTCAGGCACTCCCTTGTGTCACCAAGAGCATCATCCTCTCCATCTTGATGTGGTGACAGGGGGCAGACACCACATCCCTGTGCTGAATCCACCCCTCCATCAGGCTGAAAGCCCAGCCAGGGACAGGTTCCCACAGAGCTTTTGCAATAGCCACAGCTGGGTCCTGCCTTACCCAACATCGTGGCTTCCTGCGACGTTACCCACAACCAAGTGGGGCAATCACACCTTGGGCTGTCATGCTGGCTCTGTCCATGCCCCAGACTGCAGCTGGGCTCCTGATAAGCTGCACTGGAAGGAGGTGAGTCTGAGGATCTGGTATATCCACATCCCCACATGTGTATATTTGTATATCAGGCTCAGAGCTCTCAGTACAAAACCTTCCTTCTCCTGCCCCTTCTCATTCATTCACGTCCTTTTCCTTCCAACAGGGACAGGACCAAGACCCCAGGAGTCTCCTCCAGAGAAAGCTGCTCCACACCAAGCTCCCCTTTGACTTTACTGTCCCCAGGGAGCAGGAATGTCACAGAGAAAGCAGAGCACAGGGAAGCAGAGGAAGCCCACCAGGATGTGCCAGACCTCGAGCTCAGTGAAGGTGGGTGGTGCTGGCTCCTGCCACCCTTGAGGGATCTGGGGGTGTGAAGAGAGACTGAACCATAGAGCAAAACTACTCTGGGAAAGGGTCTGGAGAGCAAAGACCAAGGTGTTGGCAGCTCAGATGGACATTGCCATGGGCAGGAAAGCTGATGGGGGGGAAATGCAGGTTGAGGGAGGAACACCCTGCTCTGCATTAGAGCAAAAGAGTGCTCGGGTGCCCTCACTGGAAGAAAATTCATGCAGAGACCATGGAATTCCCTTCCTGCCACCCACACATGCATCCAAGGGCACGTTCAGTCAGGTGCTGGCTTGAGCCAGATGTTAATTTTGACTCAAAATCTCCACTCAGAGGTGGTTGGCACCAGCCAGTGGCATCCCTGGCATGGCTCCAGCCTGCTGCAGGGCAGGGCTGCAGCAGCTCTGGGGGACCATCACAGCAGCTGGTTGTATCTTTTTTTGCAGAAAAGCCTCCAGAGAAGCTCCAGAGAAGCTCTCCAAGCAGCAGGACTTCTCCAGGCACTGTCCTCCAAGAAGTCAGCCTTGCAGAAATGGTGAGTTGTCAAAGGTAGCCTGATGTCCTCAGGTCTTCTCCCCACTGCTGTGGTCATGCTGTGAACTGGATCAAGACAAGCAGATTGGGATAGGGAAAGAGTAGAAGGCACTTGTGGGTGGAACAATGAGCCAGACTTGGATAGTTTGTCGTTTCCAGAGCCTGGCATTTTCAGAGGACCTGGCATTCAGTGGATGCAAGGACAAACACAGAGAGGGTTTCATCCCAGGGCTGCTGAGTGACATGGTGACACTGGGAGATGAGACTGCAGGACCTGGACCTTGCTCCTGGCCATGGGAACTCAAGCCCACGTACACACCCACACAGATTCTGCTCTTTTGGCACAGGTTTTGCTTACTCGACCTCCACAAAAACCTTGAAAGAGCAGCTGAAGAGGGGTTTTGGTAAGGCTGCAGGCAGGCTGTGGGGATAATTAATAGGGATCACAGGAAGGGTTGGTGACACCCCCAGGTGGGCAGGGGACAGACAAGTCAGAACATGTGGTGAGCCTTTCATGACAGCTGATGGAGACAACGATGTCCTGGCCCAGACACTCCACCAGAAATACACCCACCAGAGCAGTGTGTGCCAGGAGCTTGCATGAATAAAGCCTTGCATGAGTAAAAAGGCCTGACTATGGGACAAGGAATTTGCAGGGTCTTATCTTGGTTAAGCCACTGAATCATGGCTTAAGAGGAGATGCAAAACTTCCTGTGTTACAAATCAGCGCAGCCAGAAAATAGAGAGCACATGAAGAGAAAAATTCCAGGAAAAATTAATAAAAACTTGATAGAGCTGTTAACCAGAACCATATCAAGCAGCACACTCAGGAGCTGTCTGTCTTGTTCTCCCTGGAGAGGAGCTGTGTCCCAGTTCAGCGGGGCTCCCTGGAGCCTGGGGCACACTGCAGAATGGCTCACCTGGACTTTCTGTCCTCTGCCACAGGCATCCCAGAGGATTTCCAACCAGCTGCATGGAACCATTGCCCTGGTGAGACCTGGCTCCAGACCCTGCCTCCTGGAGAAGAGTCCTTCAGGGGCAGCAGTGTCTCCACCAGCCAGGAAGACTCCTCTCCCTCCGGAGCGCGAGCACAGCCCCAGCCTCGAGGCGTGAGTCGTGGTGTGGGCCTGATCCATGGCCACTGCAGCTGTCCCATGGATGGATGGCCAGTATTCACTGGTGTCTGTCCACCTCCCTCTCCAAACTTGTCCCGCAGCCTTGGGAAGGGGGGAGATATCCCAGTTTACAGCAGTAAAAAATGACTGGAATCCAGCTCAACGAGATCAGGCTCTCGTTATTCCAGCTCCTCAGACAGAGCCACAAAGCAAACCAGGTGCCCCCACATCCAGGCAGAAGGATTGTCCCAGGCAGGCAGCAATTCCTGCTCCTCCTTATCTATTCTAATGGGCTTTCCTGCAGGGCTCAGCACTTCCCAGCCTTATCCTCCCCACTGATTCCAGGAGCACAGAGGGCTGAGCAGGGCCAGTGAGTTCACCTGTAGACAGTGAGTTTCCCAGAGTGTGAGTGGCTCTGCTGAGCATTCCTGGGAACAGCTTGCACTCATGGAAGCTGCCAAATAACCAGCAGGGACTGGGTTTGCAGGGCAGGTTCCTGCGCTGTACCAGCCTTCCTAGGATGGCTGCAAATGTTTCCCATTGTGTGAGATTAGGGGAGGGTGGGCTGTTCCTCTGTCCTGAGGGTCTTCAGGCACTAAGAAAGCCCAGGGGGTTAATTCAGATGTTGCTGGCTGTAAGACAGTGTTTAAAAAGTGACATCTCAGCAGCAGTGCTGATGTGAGAGGTCACTGCATCCTTACCCTCACTCAATCCCCTGCTTTGAGCTGCCTGGGCCTAGGGACAGGAGATTGCTGCTGGATGGTGGGATGGGAATGGCTTCCTGCACTGTCTGGAGACCCTGTGCTGGCAGCCTGATGCCGCTGGCCAGCAGGACCCTCCTCCCCTGCAGAGAACTCAAACACAAACATGATGTACTGGCCAAGAGCTGCAACAGGGCATGGAAAGGGCAGGAGAGACCACACACATCCCTGCAGAGCTGGCAAACCATGGGAAAACTCTAATGTTAATNTTTTGGGGTTTTTTTTTTGTTAACGTGCTCTACCTAATCTCATTTTCTTTTCCCACCCTTTTTAAAGCTATTTAACAGCGAGCAAACTGGACTCCCCCAAGGTTGCTCCGTCCTACGAGAACCTAAAGCTGAGCGCCCGCAGAGAGCAGCTCTGCCTCCTGCACAAGCACCTGTCCCTGCAGCAGCTGGGGCTGGCGGCTCACGGCTCCCCGGCTGAGAGGGACAGCGGCACCTTCCCCGGCCACCCGCTCCGGAGCAAGGCTGCCGAGGGCAGGACGCGGTGCCGGGACAGCTGGGACGACCCCGCAGCCCTGCTGAAGCTGCCCGCCACCATGGTGTACGTGAGGGACCAGCAGCTGGAGGAGAAGCTGCAGCTGCTGAAGCAGCGGGAGCGGCTGCAGCATCTCCTGCTGCAGCAGTGCCAGCCGGGCCCGCGGGCGGACGGTGACACCAAGTTACCCCCCCTGTCCCCGTGGCTGGGCATCGCCGCAGCCTGCAAGGAGGAGAGGTTCCTCCTGGAGGATGGGAAGGAAGAGAAGGAAGAGAAGCAGTTTTGGCTGGGCCGGGAGCGCTGCGAGCTGCGGGCGAAGGTGAAGGAGGCGAGGGACGAGGATGCGGACGCGCCCCTGGATCTGTCGGAGTCCGGCCGCGGCAGGGACACAGACTGGCACTGCCGCCGGGAGCTGCGGGGCTGCGGCAGCCCGAGGGACAGCCCCGGGGACAGCCCGGCTGTGCCAGCAGCCCGCGGGGCACACAGGGCACAGAGGGACGATCTACGCTGTCCCTACCACTGGCCCGGTGCCACCCGGCCGCTGCCTGGTGCTGCCAAGGAGGAGCAGGAGGACGAGGAGGAGGATGCAGCTGTGGTAAGTACAGCTGTTGCTGGCATCCACTGCAGCCCCTTGCCCACCCCAGGGTGTCCAGCATTGCTGCTGGACCATTGTGGCCAGCATTACCATCCTGTGGGAGGATGGGTTTGATGTGTGGGAAGCCAATTTGCACATGGCAGAGCCGTGGTTGCTCAGTCCTGGCTCTCATTCCCCACCTCCCCTCCAGTGTCCACAGGGTTTCCATCCAGGCCCAAGGGCAGGCAGTGCCTGTGTCCCCTCCCACAGGCTGCTGCGGGAGGTGCTGGGCTCCCTGCAAACACACCACAGTGCACAGGGGCATATCTTGTCCCTGTCGGTGTCACAGCCACCAAGTAAGGTCTGGGGACAAGCCTCTCCTGCCTGGTGACAGCAGCGTTTGTGCTCCCTGTGTCCCACAGCTCAGGCTTTCACGGGCATATCTGACAAATAACTCCACACCCAGCGACCCAGAGGCCCTTCCTGAGGCTGGGATGAGGCGGGATGTCAGTGCACAGAAAGGAGAAGCAGGTAAGCAGCCCCAGGCAAATGTGACATTTGAGAAGGCAAGAGTGAAAGGTGCCTTTTGGTGAAGGCATTTCCCAGCCCAGAGCTCTCTGCTGGGCTCTGCACACACCTGCAAACCCAGGGACCAAGTGTTCCTGCCTCCCAACTCTTCTGGGCCTTTGGGTGAGCTTCAGGTTTCACATTTCTGTCCTTGAGAGCTCAATTTTCTACCCTAAATGTCCAAAATTCAGGCTCAGTATGTATGGGAGAAAGCAATCCCAGTTCTTCTGGAGAAAAGCCCAGTGTCTCTGTCCAGCACAGACAGGAGCCACCCATGGGGTGTCCTTGCACACTCAGCAGAGCACTCTGCACTCCACACTGAGGGCATGGAATTCTCCAGGAGCTGAGGAGGGAGCGTAGCTCTGACCTCTTGGCAAAACCCACTCCACAATGAGCAGCACCAAGACAACATTGCTGCTCCAGCATTTCCCACTCATCTCGGGGAAGAAGCAGCTCAGAATGTCCCAGAAGAGATGGGAAAAATGCAGGAGCTTTGCAGGACTAGCACTGGAAAACCATCCCTGTCTGTCCCCTTGCTCCTAAGTCTGTCTTGTGATGACACAGCACACAGGGTTGAGCAAGAGCCAGGGATGCTGGTACCTGCAGCAGCTAGATCAGGATAATTCCCTTCCTTTCCTTGCTCCATCCTCCAGAAGAGCCCTTCCAAGGCTTTCTCCCTGCCTGACCCCCATGAGGCACAGGTGCCAGGTTTGTCCAGGCAGGTGGGAGGCAGCAGCCATGGGGATCAGGGTGGGAAGCACGTCTGCTGGGAGCTGCTCAGGACCGGCCTTACTGGCTTGGCCAGAAAGTTGAGCTCACCTGGATTAGTTGGTCTGGGCGTGTCAGAGTGGTTTGGGAACACTCTCCAGAGCAGGATTTACCCAAGTGGAAAAAAAAAAAAAAAGAAAGAAAAAAAAAAGAAAAAGGAGTCCTCTGTGATTTACATGTTAAGGAGATATCATCATGGCAGAAGAATTTCAGCTGATTACATTCTGGGTGTGGGAATACAGGACTTTCTTCAGTTCTCACCTTAAGGTTGACACAAAGCCCGGGAAACAATACACAAATAGTTCTGCACCTTCTAGTGAACCTTAAACCTGCAGAAGGATAAGGTGAGGATGGGATCAGGCTACAGGGAATCCAGGAGTGCCTGGAAGCAGCATCATCTGCTCTCCCACCTCTGCAGGGACAGCAAGAGGGGGCTGCCCTGCTGAGCTCCATCCTGGCTAGACCTGGGTGTGATGAGCAACAAGTATTGAACTTCTGGGGTGCCCCTGCCCCTCAAAAGTGGCACAGCCCTGTGCCCAGCCCTTTCTGCCCACCATGGCCAGCCCAGGTGTGTTACTGTGTGTGCAGACAGGGTGATGCCACCACCAGCAAGGCTTGGCCCCTAATCCACAGAGATTCAGTGTGTGCAGAGGTCGGGTGTGTGCAGGCACATGTCTGGGGCTGTGTAGCCCCAGGGGCTGTGTACATGAAATGCTTTTGCTGGGAAGGGAAGTATCACCCCTGCCTTTCCTTCCTCTGCTCCTCAGCACACATTGCCTGCCAAGAGCTGCTGACTGAACCAGCAGCAAATGTGGGATTGTCCCTTTTGGCCTCTTCACCCCATTTCTCCCCACCAGGGGCTCAAACAGGAAGGTGCAGTCTGGGGCCTAAATAAGCCCCAGTTTCCCACCTGTATGTTGGACCACAGATGTTGGGACAGCTCTTGTGATCTTGGCATGGCAAAGTCCTGCGGATACAGATTTCCTGGGAGCTGGTTTCCCAACAGAGTCTTGTTGGATCACTCCTAAACATTCATTCCAGGCCATGTAGCTTGCAGTGCCTCTGCTTCACAACACAGTTTATTGCTGAAGCTGCTTTCTGCCTCAGTGGCTCTGTGAGCCTGGGCCAATGCCTCTACATCTGCTCATGAGCTTGTCAAACCTTCCACCATCCAAAAAACCCTTCTTTTTGTGTTTCTTTAGATGACAATGATGCTGAGTCTGGGAAGCAAGACTCCGATGAGCCAGACACGACAGACAGCGAGGTTTGTTTGTTTGTTTGTTTGTTTGTTCTCCTCAGCCATCAGCTCAGGCTGGCAGCTCCCAGAGGCACCAGACAGGTTGTCCCAGCCCAAGCTCCCTCCAGAAGGTGATGGCTTTTCCTGTCCCAGGTGCCAAACCGCATTCCCACCCTGTTGCACAACTTGCTGCTGAGGGATAGAAGTGCCACTCTTTCCAGCCAGTCAAGAGTGTTTATGAACAATAGCATTTGTCATCACTCCATAGCAATGGTCACAAAGGTCCCTGGCAAAGCCACCAGCTCCCTGGGAAAGCTGGGGTAGTTTTTAAAATGACTGTTCTTCTCCTTGGTGTAGGAGAAGTATGAAGATGAGAACCTACAAGAAGCTGAGGCTGACGGAAAATACTTGTGCACCAAAGACAAAGTTCATGTGCAGCAGAGGAAGAGAAAAAGAGGACAGGATCCCTGGATAAAAGGTAGGGAGGAGAAGTTCCTTGGGGCATCAGCTCAGGGCTGCAACTTTGCTGCTTCCAGAGGGACTCCTGTGACAAAGTCCCAAGGGCAGGGGAGTGGAGGGTTCTTCTCTGTGCTCCTCTGAGCCATGTTTTGGCAACACTCATATCTCCAGCCAGAGGAGCCCCTGCTAATGGTTAGCCAGGACAGCCTGGGCAGGGTGACCAAGAGAGCACCCCAAGCACCTAAACTAACAGAGCTTAGTCCTTTGTGTTTGCTTATCTGGTCAGGGAGGCGGTGACTGGGGAAGGCCAGATTCCCAGGGGTGAGTTATTGACACTCAGAGAAAGGTTTCTGCCAGTTCTGTTGATTTTCCAGTGTGGCTGTGGAGGTTTCCTAGCTGACAGAGGAATGTGTTGTACCTGTGTTTCCTACAGGTGAATAAGCAGAAAACTGCTCCTGATAAGGGCAAGGATAAGACAGTTTGTCTGTCAGGCCTTAAAAAATGCTCTGTCAGAAATTCCCTGCTGCTCACCTGCTCTGTACTGGTGGTAAAAACAGGGAAGTGTTGGCCCAACCATAAATGTTGAGAGAGCTGTTGCTTAAGCTTGAAGGGAGTTTGTTTAACAGCCTGGCCTTCAGAGGGCCCTGCTCACTCAGGGGACATCACCACAGCTCAGTGACAAGAGGATTTGCTGTACAAAACCAGCCACTTGGAGCAGTGGGGAGGAGGCTGTCCTGTGCAGCCCAGGGCAGACACATCCGACCCTCCAGGACTGGATGAGGATGTCCCAGGTGAGGGGTGGGTGCAGCTGTGGTAGCAATGGGGTGATGGAGGGGTGTAGCACCTCTCTCAGCATGTGGTGTGGGCCATGAACCACACTAGAACAGGAAGAAATCCACAGAATTCATCTTGCTGGTCTGGATACCCTCTCAGGGCCACTTCTGCATCAGGTCTGTTCTCTGCCTGTTGCTGCTTCACATGTTATTTGTGTCCGGGATCACAACAGCCTCCCCTGGATACCCACACAACTCACATGTGAGGGTTTCTCTTCATCTTTCCTTTGCTGAGCTTTGCTTCCTCCTGTGCTGTCCCTATTTTGGCATGAGGCCATGCTGACTCCAGAAGTGTAAATCCATTTCTCTGTGGTTAACTCCTGCTGTCATCTGGCTGTTTACAGGATCTAAGAAGTCAATGAGAGGAAAAAAGAAAATCAAAGTGGAGCAATACCCAGTGGGGATCACAAAGGAACTGGAGAATTGCTCTGCTTCCCACACTGATCCCTCCAAGGAAAGTTAACAGGAGGGCAGGATGGAGCAACTGCAGACCAAAGGAGAGAGCTCAGAGACCTCAGAATCCCACACACACTGGGAGAGTGAATCCTCCTGTCATGCTGGGTCAGGCAGTGGGGAATTCGTAAGGACTCGTTTGGGAGAAGAGCACCCTGAAACTCCTCACTCAATGCCGCAGGAGAGGCTGGGCAAGGAGGAGCCATGCAGGTGACACCTGGAGCAGCCAGGTCACTGCTGGTGGAGCCCCACAGTCAGTGACCCCAGCCCTGTGCCAGAGCAGACCCTCAGACTGGAGCTAGGAAGAGGAGATGTCTCTTTGTAACCCTCACCCTGCATCAGAACCATGTTCTTCCCTGGGATTTCACACTTGGAGAACGGATTACCAGACCCCTCTCCTCAGGAAGGATGTCCCAGTGGCTGGCTGAGGGGTGGTGACCAAACCAAACACTGCAGAGCCCCATGCACAAACCTGCTCCAATTAAATCCTTACCCAGGATTTCACACACACATGGATCTTGTCTGACCTGGAGAAAGTCGATGGTTTTCTTTTCTAGTGAAGTGAGGAGGAAGTACATGAGCAGACAGATGGGATGTCCCTGGAGAGGGCAGGGAGAAGAGCATGGGAAGGGAGGGTTCGGGTGCTCCCTGTCCCCAGCGTGTCCTGCATTGCCTGGAAAAGGTCAGTGTGTGAGACCCAGCTGTGGCTCCCAGCAGAGCACCAGCTCAGCAGCGTGCACTGACCTTGGCAGGATTGCTGGGAGCTATTTTTCACGTGGATAAACTATTTTTAGTAATTTTTTTCTGATGAGATGAGATTGGAAGGGCTGCAGTGAGCATCCCTGCTCGCAACATCGTTCCAGGGGCCAGGCTGGGTTGTTCCTGGCACACAGGTGGAGAACAAGGGCAAAACAGAAACCAGCAGAGAAGTGCCAGAGCCAATTCCTGCTGTGGTGTGCTTCCACTTCCTTCAGCTGTAGTTATTTCTATTTAAACGCGGGGTTTTTGCCTGTTCACAAGAACGAAGGCAAAGCACGGCCAGCCAAGAGCAGCATCCTTTGCTCGTGGCACCTTCCCTTCTCCACAACCCTAAAATCCCGTTCAGAGCGCCCCGGCTGCGGGGGAGCAGGGGCGGGAGTGTCCGGAACTGCCCGGGGCAGCCTCGCATGCACCCGGCGGGGCGAGAGCGGGAGCGGGACCAGTGCGGGCGGTGCGGAACCGGGAGAGCTGCGGGAGCGGGAGCGATGCGAACTGTGCGGAACAGGGAGCGGTGCGGGCGGTGCGGGATCGGGAGCGGTGGGGGACCGGGACCGGGAGCAGTATAGGCTGCGCGGAACCGGGAGCGGTGCGGTACTGAGAGCGGCGCAGGACCGGGACCGGGAGCTGTGCGGGAGCGGTGCGAACTGTGCGGAACAGGGAGCGGTGCGGGACCGGGAGAGATGCGGGAACGGGAGCGGTGCGGGAGCGGGAGCGGTGCGGGACCAGGAGCGGTGCGGGCGGTGCGGCGGGCGGGCAGTGCCGCCTGCTGGGCAGCTTCGGGTGGGGCCGGAGCTGCTCCCCAAACTCGGAGGATACGGTTCAGCCTCCCCAGGGCACAGCAGGTCTGCCTCTGATCGCCCTGGAGCCCCGGGAACGGGAGCGGGGACAGGCGGCAGCTCCAGCAGCGGGGATGGAGCGGCGGGAATGCCGCGGGGCTGCTGCTGCTGTCACGGAATTTTACAGGAGCAAAACTTTCCCACGGTGAAAAATTATTGAGACAGCCGTCATCTTCCTCCTGTCTTCACGGCTTGGAAGAGCTCGTTGGATGGTGAGGAAGGGTCTGGAGCACGAATCTGCTGAGGGAACTGGGGGAGAAAAGGAGGTTCGGAGGGACCTTTTCCCTCTCTCCGACTCCCTGGAAGGAGGCTGTAACCTGAAGGGGGTTGGTCTCTTCTCCCAGCTAACAAGGGACGAGACAAGAGGAAAACGGCCTCAAGTTGCCCCAGGGGAGGTTTGGATTGGATGTTAGGGGAAAATGTTTCACTGAAAGGGTTATCAAGCACTGGAAGAAGCTGCCCAGGGCAGTGGTAGGGTCACCAGGGTTGCAGGGCTGATTTATTCCAGCTCGAAGCGTTCATTGGATCATGGCCATGGGAAATGGATCGGGACCAGCATTGATGCCTTCCCCTCTCAGTCCTGGACAGCACAACGTCTGTCCCTTCTTTGACCAGCTTGGAGGGGAGAGCAATAACCCACTGAACACGGGGGTGAATTGGATAGATCTGTCTTTTAAAAATGCCCCAGCAAGGAAAAGGAAAAAAAAGGAGGGAAGTTGAAACGGAATCCCATAAAGAGGCCCCTCAGGCTTTAGGGAGGTTGCTTGGGATCGGGAGAAATGAAGGAGGGAGGGAACTTTCATGGACTATAAAATAATCACCTCCCTCTGACAGTCCCTTGATAAGCAAAATGTGCAGAAGTCCTGCCAAAAATAATGAAGTCCTCAATTCCTTTTCTTCCCACAAAGATTTTTTCCCCTCACATTGAAGGACACCACCACAGAATCCGCCTTAAATTATTGGACTTTTAATACCTTTTATGTTGCCTTTTTTCATTAGACATTTTCACCTGTATTTTATGCTGGGTCTATTTGAGGGGCTGGCAGGGACACATATTTCACAGTAGGGCAATCCCATATCTGAAAAAACCAAAAATAGTTTTGTCACCTCTGAGCAAAGTGCTCCTCTGAGCAAGTTATTGAAGTAAATTAAACTTTATATGCTGCACTTTATCCAGACCTGGAATTTCTCTGCTCCTACTATCCCCTGCCTTGCTGTTACCTCCTCACCATGCTGCAGAAAGATGGATAATTGCTGAGGTGCATTAATTCTCAACATTACATTTGTCAGTCTTTTGTTCATGTCATTCTTGACAGGCAAATGCATGTATTGATCTGGTGACATGCAGGCAACCTCAGATGTGAATTATTCTGCTGTAAGGAAGAAATCTGAGCCCTGCAAGCACCTCTGGATCTCCACAGAGGTTTCCATGGGAAGGTTCAGCCCTGCCTGAGGTGCTGTGTTTGCAGGAACACACAGGGCAGCCTTCAGCACAGCAGCCTTTTATTAACTCTACAGGAGTTTGGTTAATGACTCCAAGTGGCATTTGTGTACCAGACACAGCAGTCTCTGCTTCTTGCAGAGTTAATCCCTTTTGTTGCCACACTCCTGTTCAGTACGAGGAGGAGGTTTTACACAATAATCTTCAAAAATGCACTGAAATTCCCCTTAGAGATCACGAGTTACATCCCACAGAGCAATAGAGAAGAAGGGAAGCTGTCCCAAGAGCAGATCAGTTCTTCTGGGAGGCTGGCAGCTCCCACACTTGTTTTGTTCAGACAAATTACAGCTCTGATGTCCCCAGTGCCATGGTGTAGGTAGGACATCTGGAGGCTGGCAGCTCCCACCAGAGGAAAGGGTTCAGAGCCCAGCTTGGGTTCACCCCGGTCAGGGGCTGGGTTTGAAATTGCACAGAAATCTGGGAGAGAGATGATGTCACCATTTCTGTTCACTTTCAGTCCATCAGAAAGAGCAATGAGTGGTTCCTTATTGCCTGTCAGACCAAACAGTTCCGGTAACAGACCCGCTGCAACTCCTTTGCTTCCTGATGCTCAACAATCTGCACATGCTGAATCATCCTCACAGCACAGAGCACTGCTCTCAGCTCTCAGACCCTCCCTGTGCATCAGCCTCCCACCAAACTCACTAGTAAAATGACATTTTCTGTTTCTCTCTAGGCTTCATTTGTAACATTTTGTAAGAAGTAAATTTGTGCAAGTTGAGCTGTGAGTATAAATCTCTATCTCAGAGGGGAAAAAAATCTCTCACCACACAAAGGTTCCTCTGTTGCATGTGTAAGGGAGACAGGCAGGAAAGGTAGGAAGTCCCACAAGCTCAAAGCAAGAGGGAACTGTGCTGGGAACTCAGCTGGCTGCAATGCAGGATCCAAAAGCTCCAGAAATAGAGATATGCACATCAGATTCTTCCCCCTCACAACCTTCTGCTGTGGCATTGCCTTCATGGCAGTAGAGAATTTGAAGGTGCTTTAATCCATGCCCTTTTCATGAGCCTGAGCACCACCTCCTCTGCAGTGAAATGTTTTTAGCTGCTGTCTGGTCTGGAAGCAGTGCCCATTTATAGTGCTGGCTTTGGAAACACAGCTTCACTCCTCAGTCCACCACAGGAAAACTCATTCCAAGCATTACTGAAGTCTTGCTTCAATCCTGTTTTGGGGATTTAAGTGGGATGGGCATTTTGTGTAGGTCCTTCCCAGGGTCAGATGTGCCCTGAATGTGAGAAAAAGGCAGGAAAAAGGACCCTGGCAGCCTCACATGCAGCTCTGCTGTTCACAGCCAGGAGCTCAGAGGGAACAGGGACAGCTTGGATGTTCAGAACACAGCACAGGGACAAGCCTTCACACTTTTGAAAGGAGGCTGTGAAGTTGTGGATAGATTTAGCAAATCCAGCGAGCAGTAGCAATTCTTGGAAGGGAGAGATTTGGGGAGTTCCTTTGCTCCTTCATCTCAAGCAAAGTTTACTGTAGGAATTTTTGAGCCAAAATGCAAGTTCCTCTTGGGTATCACAGCTTTCTGTTCTGCCTTGAACATTATCACCAACACTTCAGAAGTTCCCTGGGCTGTGCTGCACACCCTGCTCATGCCAAACTTGCTGCTGGATGTGCTGAACTCCAGTGGGACCTCTCCAGAAAACACATTTTCCAAGATTCTCCCAGGAAAATTATTGATTTATTTAAAACAGCATTTAGTACAACACCAGGTGCTTTAGGGGAAGAGAGTTTGATCCATTCATTCACAAATCCTCCTGTAAACAACATTTTCCTGACTCGAGCACAGGGCCCTTCTGAGTGCTGAGAGGTATGATTAAATCAGCTGTGTGTCTTTTAAATATTCTGTGCCAAGCAGGAGAACCCAAGTCACTCTCCGAGGCACACAGGGCTGCTGGCAGTGTTTGTTACAGCTGATTTGCTGTAACTGTGAGCATGCAGCAAGAGCAGAGGATTGTTCACCCACCAGGGCGATCCAGAGCAGGGAATGCTCTGACCCAGCAGCAGCCAGAAGAAAGCAGGACTCCTCACTGGGTCCCACTGGAGGCAGATTTAAACCACCGCAGGCTGCACAGCTGGGGGCACTGGCAGCTTGAGTCAAACCTGTCTCACGGGTTTGGGATGCAGCAGGAGAGCAGGGGATGGATGTGCCAGCAGGGAGCAGGAGAGGTCCAACTCGTGAATGTGGCTAGGAAGGGTTTCATCGTTCCCTGCTCATTTAACACAAGCACCTGCGGGTGTTTTCTGAGACAGACCGAAGAGGAAGGAGAAGGTGAGCTTAGGAGAATGGGTGCTCCCAAAAGCTCAGTGCCTGGTCTTTATTCGGATGTGGTGAGTGCGAGGCTGAGCTCCGAAGAGTGCTGGTGCCCCCAGGTGTGCTGATTTCAGGAGAGAATTTTAAAAGGGTAAACTAAGATAGGAAATTTGGGACAAGGGTTGGAGCCTGTTCAGGAGAGAAGGGACAGTAAGTTCTGCATGCACACTGTACTTCTGTGTCATCCTCCCAGACTTCCAGAGGCCACCCTGGTCCCTGTGAGGTCTATTGGACCCCCATTTCCACTTTGCTTAGGCTGAAAAAATGTGTACAAGAGTTTCTGGTGCCTTATCTTAATACCAGTAGTTCTTCCAACTGGAAGCTGCACTTCTGGTTCCCAGCCTAAATATACTTATGACCTGTTTATCTTTGCTTGATTCGGGGCCATGATTTTGCAAAAAATATAACAGCCAGCCCACAGAAGTACTTTAAAATGCTGTCTCATATCAGATGAGACCAGATCCTGCAGTTCTCGCATGGAGAAAAATCCTTGTGACCTCAGTAACTCTACTCCCCAAATAGTATTGGAGTAAGGATTTGCAGGCTTGTTCTGTTTCACACCAGCTCCTTATTCCAGCAGCCCCTGACTGCTCAGACACGAATCCAAACAACCCAGGGCTCCCTTTAAGGTAGAGCAGAAGCTCCAGGAGCAAAATGAGTGTGAGTTGAGTACAGGTAATATGGAATAACATTTTACATCTGTGCAATAATGTCGTTGTACATGCAAAGCTGCCTGCCTTTCTCTTTGTCCAGGGATTTCGTGGTGGTTAAGGCTGGAAAAGGCTTCAGCCAGAACTTGAATTCAGCAGCAGGGTGGAGAGTCCAACCTTTCCCCAAAACAGCATCCCTGTGTGTGAATGAGAAAACACACATGAGCTTGGGTTTCCTTCATTCCCTGCTCCAGGGATCCCCTCCTTGCAGAAGACAGGGAGAAAAGGCTGTTCAGGGTTGTACCCAGTCACTGCCTTTTGTGGGAGTGATGCTGATGTGCCACTCGTCTGTTTTAGCATCAGATTCTCTGAAACACAGCGCTGTGCTCACTGTACTCAAACACTGTGAGTTGTCAGACACAGATAAAAGCTCCCCAACATTAACAGCAGCAACGTTCCAACCTCTAAATTCAGCTTTGAAGTTAGCAACCCACTAAGCCATGGAGGCTGCTCCTCTCTGCGCTGACTCAGTGGGACGATTTACATCCCACTGCTATTTTTACTGGGAAAGAATGAGAAAAAAGCCACACATTTATTTTTCAAAATCCAGTCTTGGGTTCTAGAGAATTGTTTGCAGCAAGCCTAGATAGGTTTCCATGCCTATTCATCCCCGAGTTTATTTGATGAGCTTGCCAGCAGGAAGGATTTTAATTCCTTTTTATCCCAAACTATTTTTTCCACAGCTGTGATAGGAAATGGTTCTGCCAAATAATTTAGACTCAAAATCTGACCTATATTGAATAGTATAAGATGCTGAGCATATTCTTGGGATTTTAAGGGTGGAGTTTGTATTTCACTGTAGGACTTTTAATGGAAGCCTACAAGAAAACATTGTCTTACATCTCCTATCTTAATCCTATTATTATTATTTTTATTATATGTTACTAATATTATAAGACATGTTGATGGCCCAATTGCAACAGCATACAAAAAAGCCATATAAAACAGCCATATGAAAAGACATAGAACCTGGATGTGTTTTATAGGATGGTTTCAAAACCTTTAATTCAGTGCCCATATTTCAGGCCATATCATCAGACACCAGTTTGATTGCTGGTGTATCGTTGCAAGCAATATTAAAAGTTGCCATGTGGCTTCTTTAAGCCTATTTGGCAAAAGCATTCACCACTCTAAGGGTCTGGTGTTGCAAATATTGCAACTTTTAATGGCAAACATTTCGAATGGCAAATTTGCTCTGTACTTTAAAATCTGTACTGTGTGGGCAAAATCCTTCTTGGGAGCACAAGCTGCTTCAGGGCATGAGAGGTGGGAAGCATGGGAAGGCTTCATTTCGGTTTCAGAGGAACACAGAGGCCACCAGCACCCACACACTGCTGTTCTCAGCTCCAAAGGCTTCATCACGCCCAGCACAGCTCCCAAACCTCCCCTTCCAGACCCGGCGGCACGGACACTGTCAGTGCACATCAACATCCTCCGAGGAAAGGAAAAGGGCAGAGCTTTCTGCCTTGGCAGGCGGTCACGGCATCATCCCGAGATGTGGCACACACGGGTTCAAGCGCCCGAGGGGGAATGTTTATCCCGTGCAGTATAAACACACCGGTCCGGGAAGCAACGTATTGCGCAGAGATGCCTTGAGTCACTTCGCGGAGATAAATACTAAGTTTATGTCCTCCCAGCCCCGGGTCTGCCTTGCCCATATACGGCCCAGGATCAGCACAGCCTTGGCTTTGCTTCAGGAGCTGGAAGCGTGGGGATCCATCCCTCGGCACGGGTTTCGGGGCTGCGGGTGAGTCTCAGGGGCTCTGCGCCCTCGGGGTGGGCGCACTGGGGTCCGCCTCAGCCCCGCCAGTCAGAGGTGAGGCTCCGAGGCCGCTGGGATGGAGATCAACGACCTTCATCCGCTTCTATGGGAGCGCTTTGACCTCCTCAAACGCCTGCGATGGGTTTAGCAGATGTGACCTCCTGCCTCCAGGAAGGCCAGGGCCTCTTGGGAACGGGCGGCCGCCAGTGCTACTGATGGTTCGGGTGGGGAGATGAGGGGAGGAGAAGTTTTTTAGAAGTAACACACAAAGGGACACGGTGGGTGGTCGTGCGGGGAGTGTTCGCATGGGGACACGGTGGGCTCGTGGCGGTGGCAGGGAGGTCCCCGGGGGAGGAAAGGGATAGGCCGGGGAGGGCCCGGGGGTGCCGAGGCCGCCCCGACCCCGCGGGGCTCCCGGCGCTGCCCCCGCCGGCGGCGCCAGGACC